>JANQBM010000003.1:3404322-3429306 GCA_025594535.1 Erythroxylum domingense
AATATAATTTATAAAAACAATTAATTTTTAATATTAAAATAAATTTAACCTAAAAATAATCAATTAAAATGATTGAATATAATTTATAAAAACAATTAATTTTTAATAAGAGAAGTTATTAAAATAAACTATACCTAAAAAATAATCAGTTCAAGAATTTTATAATTGAACCAATTAAATCTAATTTATAAATATGATTAATTTTTAATGAGAGAAGTCATTAAAAGAAACTAACTTAAAAAATTGTCAATTTGAAATTTTTATAATTGAATCGATTGAATCAATTTAATTTTTTAATCATTAATAAATAATTTACTATTACACACTTATTTTTTTGGCGTGAAATGCTTACTTCCCATGTAGGTTTAAATACAATGACACACGAATACTATAAAATATTTAAATTAAATCACTATATAATATTTTCAAGTTAAATTTAAATTTCGATAAAAATATAAAAACTAAACATCTAACTTTTACCTTATATTTTCTTCCATTTCATTACATCTACCATTCATTACACACATTCACCAGAGTGCTTTAACATACTTTTGACAAGAACCAGAAAGCTTGGTAGATCAAACTGCAGGAAGAAGTTGAAAAATGTAAACACAAAAACCTATTTTTAAGGTTTGTTTTGTATCACATTGTGTCACCAAGGTACATAAGACAGTAACTCTGCGTATATCCACAAATCTGATTTTACGTCTTAAATGAAATTCCAAGAAAACCTATAACAGAAAAACCTCAAACCCAAACCTTTTATGGAATTCCTTGTGACTGCTCTCTATGACAAATTCATCAAAAAAGAAAAAAAAAACAAAAGGAAAACAGGCAAGTCGATTAGCCTAATCACGTCTTCGTACAAACTAAAACATCTGGATCAGGAAATTATATGGGATTCACATCATCAGAAAGCTTCAACTATGATACCTTTATTGACAGTCACTTATCATCCTATGCAGCAATTCCTGAAACAAAGAAAGACCTCAAGCCTGTAAGGTAAAGAATGATCGGAACGAAATGTGCCAGGACGAAAGCAAAATAATGAGGCAAAGAGCACAGATTTAGAACCTCATATACTTAAGGTCCACATGTTAATTTCATGAACGTGTTTTCTTAAGTTACTGTGATAATTAACAAGCGTAGGCAATCAAATATATCAAGTCTTAAGGCATTGCTAAGCAATCTAGCAACTAAATGGCTTTTGTTCAGTAGATGGTAACTAGCAAAGCTTTCCCACAACGTCAAGTCGGGAAGTGTCTAATGATATGACGGCTGGGAAACGGCTTCTAGTTGATGCTGAATATGTGCTTGGAATCATGAATGACCAAGACAAATAACTGAATCACTAAAATGTGACTTCAAAAATAGAACAAGATTCTGTTAGCCATTCAAGTGCAAGAGATCATTTTCCTTCAAGTTATGACCGAAACTTCATCAACTCAAATTCTTCAAATTCTTCATTCTTAGCTTTATATGAGTGTCAAAAGAACGACAAAATTTGAAAAGGGAAAAGAGTATAAAGATTTTAAGAGTTGGGAATCGTAGCAGAATTTACTTACCACTATCTGATTGTCTATTGGCAACACTATAACCACCAACATTACCGGTAGAGTTTCTTTTCATAACATCTGCATTTCCGAGCCCAAAGCCAAATGAGGCAGATCGATCTATCTCGGGTGAATATCTCCAAGTGGGATCTCCATAGAATGAACCATTGTCTTCAAATTCTGTGTAAGCTCTGTCATAACCACCAGCATTTGAAGTTGCAAGTGATGCCATTGATGCAACACTCGTCCCACTGTTTCTTCCATACCCAACCACTCCTGGACCGAAGCTGAAATTTGCATTGCCGTTAGTAAGGTTGCCACTGTTATAGTTGGCACCAGCACTTTGACCAGAATTAGCAGAGGATCCCCAGAGTGTTCCAATGCTGCCATAGGAACCCATCCCTGAACTCCCACTCCCAGAACCCGTAAGAGCGTTAGAATGTATTGAGTTTGATGCTTGATGAATGCTCCCATTAGCCCACAAACTTCGAGAAGTTGAACTTAACACAGAACTATTCCCCCCATTGCCTAAACCATAAGCAAATGGATTATCATACCTGCTTGAATTTACATTATATGAAGGGTTGAGTCGTCCATATCCAAGGTTAAAAGAAACGTTTGAATTTTCTCCGAAACTTGGGCCCAAACCTTGCTCCAAATTAAGATCGAAGCCATAACCAGCACCGAATGGAGAAAAGTTACCCCGACCAACAGTAACAGGACTAAACCTACCATCAATTCTAGTTCCATATCCTCCTCCTGTACCTGAATTATATCCTTGAGTGTAACCATTGAGAAGGCTGGCGACTCTACCAGGACTATAATTAATTCCACCAAATTGGCTTCGAGTTGGCCCAGGTGATTGTTCTTTGGGAACAGCTCGCTTGACCTCCACCATTTTACCATTTAGTTCATGGAAAACATTTTGCAACACTTTATCTACTGCTTCCTCTGTATCATAAGTAATAAAACCAAAACCTCTTGGCCTTTTCGTATAGTGGTCATACATTACCACAACATCTGTAATTGTGCCAAACTGATCAAAATAATTCTTAAAATCACCTTCTGTGACTGTGGACGCTAAACCTCCTACAAATATCTTCTTTGTGCGTGCATGACCAGGTGATCCATAGATGCTGCTGCTGTTTCGGTTCAAAACATTCTGATCATCTCTAGGAACTGCCTTCTTTGCCTCAACCTGAGAAGAGGAAGCACAACAGTGAAAACAGGCACCATCATACTATCTACAGAACCAAGTATCTGAACTTATGGAGTTCTTGAAGTCCAATTCAACTATGAGCAAACCAAAGAAATAAAACCAAATATTAATTGTACGAAAGAAATTAATCCATTGCATATCTTCATGTGCCTTCCAATTCAATACCCACATGCAAAGCTCATCCCTTCCTTCTAATTTACTATGATCACATCCTTCTGTTGATATAACAATGAATACTTATTACATGGTTCAATCCCAAC
Source organism: Erythroxylum domingense (assembly GCA_025594535.1). Classification (NCBI taxonomy): domain Eukaryota; kingdom Viridiplantae; phylum Streptophyta; class Magnoliopsida; order Malpighiales; family Erythroxylaceae; genus Erythroxylum; species Erythroxylum domingense. The sequence goes on from JANQBM010000003.1 coordinate 3,407,355, forward strand.
TTCTGACCTTTGCCTGAAATTGCAAAGATATAAAAACTTAAAAAGGAGAATGCTTACTTGGTCTCGTGAAATGGAAATCAATACTATACAGTTTCTGGAAACAAATCATATTTTACTTCACCCGTATTTAGATCTCTAGTCAATGAAATGCCTACAATTACACTGAAAATAAGCCGACCTATTACAATTTGTCCAAGAGAGAAGCATAAATCGTCCCTGATCATCCCCATTAAATAAACCATAGTAATTATGATGGAGCATATTAATTCCTTGATGATCTCCAATAAGAATGAAAAGTTGAATGAAGCTCACTGACACATGCTCACGAATCAAAATCAGTTATCAAAGCATTGATATAAATTAGTGTTATTGAGAATTTAGCATAACGACTCACATTTCTACCATCTATGAGGTGCTTTTCCATCACAACCCTCTCGGCAACACCAGGATCAGCAAAAACAACAAAGCCAAAACCTCGTGCTCGGCCTGTAGCCCGATCCTTCATTATCACAGCTTCCCTAACTTCTCCAAATGCCTGGAAATACTCCTTAAGACGGTCTTCATTTGTGTCCCATGAAATACCGCCGATGAACAACTTTCCAAGCTCCATTTCCATTCTGCATATGAATCCCATCAAGAAAAATATCATCAAACCGGAATTCAAAAGGAATAAAAAGATCTTCTGAAGACAGAAGCTTGTTTTAAACCAATCAAACCCCGGATCTAAATGATAACACATAATCGGATGGCATCAAACCAATTACAATGAAACAGTCAGTACCATGATATAACTCAGACAACAGAAGACATAATCCGACTATGTCAGAAACCATCAGACATAAGATACCATAATGCAGAATTGCAGATTAGAGCATGAGAAAGAGAAATACCTTTAAAGTTGGACAAAAAAAAAAGCTTTGGATATATACACAATTATATATCAGAAATGGGCACTCTTGGATTCAATCCAAAGGCATATGCGACCTCTCACCGATCAACAACAACCCAGGACTCCTAAAGAAACAAAAGAGAAAAGCAATCAAATTTTAAAACAAGTTAGTTGAGGCTCCAAAACCCAGAAGTTATATTGACCAAGACATCCAAAAAAAAGCCAGATTTTTTATGTCATCTTAGATTAAACTTGTACCAGAGAAAGAACACCCAGATTGAAAACTGATATAAGCTAAGATCTGAGAAGAGGCATATGTAGAAGAGAGGCCAAGATAGGCCCTCTTTTTTGCTCTTTCTCTCTCTCTTTTTTATAATTACTGTTTCTGAAGCAATTGGATATGCTTTATATAAGTAATCAATGGATTTTATGTCGCACACAAACAGCATAGAAATATATGCAACATATATAAATATGTAGAGAGAGAAAGAGAGAGAGAGAGAAAGTGGTGAAAATGGGTTTGCTACAAAAACTGGCTGGATTATACATATATTATATATATTATATAGTACAATGTGTATATATCGTGAGAGAGATGGGAAGGTTTTTGGCTATGCTCGTGGAGGAACTAAGAAAGTCTCAAAGGAGAAGATGAAAGATGGCGACTTTCATATATCTTTTGTTTTCCTTTTTCTTTTTTTTTCGTTTAGTTTCTATTGGCCCAATTTTAGTTTTTATAATTAAATTTTAGGACCCCTATTTTCTATTTTTTTCCTCTTACTTGCCTTCATTCTCATATTTCTCACTTACCCTTCCAACTTCTCAATTTCTCAAAATGTTCCATCCCTTAGATTGTCAGTCACTTCTTGTCCTAGAAATCAAAAATGTCCCATTTTTACTTTTTGGTATTTTGATTTTCATGACCCGGAAAATATGGAGATAATGTGGAATCTTCACATCGAGATGATTACGACACTAATGATAACCCAAAAAAAAAAAAAAGAAAAAGATATTGAGTTTGCAAACTTTCAACTAACACCAAACAAAAGGTCACATTAAAGGGTGACATGTATTCAAAATTACATTGAACATTTTCATCCTTTAATGTAATTTTGAATATATTTTATTTCTTTACGACGTAATAAATAAAATATTCGAACGATAATTTCTTAATAAAAACGACCTAAGAAAGTTTTCAATGATTATTGTTGGATATGGTAATTGCTTCAAACGGAGGCAAGGGATGAAGAAGAAATGTGAATCCTTAACACATTATCACACTTTTGAACAAAGTTAAGAACTAAGGAGGTGATGGTGAAGATGTTATAAAGTTTATAGGTGAAACTGAGAAGTCCAATATAGGTAGATTTACACAAATAATAATTATAAAAAAGGGGCTTTCATTGTTATGACTATAACACCTTTACAACATACGTAATATATTATATATATAAAATGAAAAAAAAAGGAAATGTGTCAAAGACAGAGAGGATTGCTTTGCTTGTCCTCCCACTCATCCAAAGGCAACAGATAGTTTCATATCACAACCACACTAAAACTCTATCCATTTGGTGCATAATGCACATGCAAATCACAATTCTATCACCTTAAGATTCTCTTCTTGCCTTTTCCCTATTTTATTATTCATAGATGATAAGTTATAAAAACCAACCATTTCCTTATTTTCCCTCCTTTTTACAATTATTACTCAGGAAAAAAGTCCTCCAAGTTATAAAAAATAAGTAATTTAAATCACCTAGCAATTTTTACAATTTTTATTTAAGAAATTAAAGCATCAAATTATGATAAAAAAATATAATTTACCTCGACTTTGAATAAGATGATTAACTAAGAATAAATACATACTAAAAATATGATACAATAATAACAATAACAACACTCGGTATAAATCCCGATAATACACGGGATCTGGAGAGATCCAATAATACACAACTTTTCTTTTAATTAATAGAGAGACTGTTTAGCTAATATACTAAAATATGACTTAATATGATTTAAATTGAGCTCGTCATTTGACTTTGAATCACTAAACTCATCGATTAAGTTAATTATAAGACGTAATATACAAATTATTATATACATCTAAAAAATATACAAATCTATATTGAATAAGAAAGTTTTGAAATTTGATTATTAAATGATAATTGAATTATTTTACTTGTATTTTGAATTGTTTCATCTTCATAAAAATATTCAAATCAAACATATTACCTCTTTTATATCACTCTTAAAATTTAATTTATAAAATTATTTTTGGAAAATAAATAATATAATCATTAAAACTATTTGTTTTATACAATCTCATAATCAAGTTTAATAAAAGAAAGGTCCAGGAATTAAATTAAGAGGGGTGCGTGACAATGGCTAGAGGATAAGATGGTGAGGTTTTTGGCTTAGCATCACATAAAGGAATAGAGAGGTGTGTGATAAGGATCTCCGATCTCCATCCACTGGACCACACCATATTTCTGTTGGATTTTAGTTATTTATATACAATTTTAACTGTATCCTGCGAAGGAATTAAGTGAAAAAGGTCACATATCAAAAGAGAAACTTAGAGATGTTAACAGGGTCGGGTCGGGTCGGGCCCTTCCAATTATGGTAGCCTATGGCCCGATAGATCAGGATGACTCAGCTCGTAGTCAGGCCTATGGCTCGATTAGCTATGAGCGAGCTGGGCCAATTCGGTCTGCCAATTTAAAAAAAAAATTCAAAACGACGTTGTTTTGAAAGTAATTGTCATAGTTGACTTGTGGCCTGATTAACCTGGGCTAAAATCGGGTAAGGCAGGGTTGGGAGGGCAAGCCGAGCTAGGCCCTTTTTGACATCTCTAGAGAAATTGTAAGAAAAACTTGAAGTTTACGTGTTGTGAATTATATAAGAAGATAAACAACTCGATGCACGAGGGTCTAAATTTACAAAGCCTATTTTACAGTCGTAAACAATAATTAAAAAATTTAATCGATTTAGTCGGTTCAACTATAAAAGTTTCGAACTGTTTAATTTTTTTGTTCAATTTATTTTTTTAGCTTTTGCTATTAAAAATTGATAAATTTATTAATTTATTAGTCAATTTTTATTAATTAATGAATTCTTATAAACTAAAATAAATCAATTAATTTTCATTTAACAATCTATTTTGTCAATTAAGTTTCAAATTCTTTGATAGATAAGGGCAGTCTCTTTCAATCATATTTTAAATTCTTTAATTTTATTCAATCTTTAGTCTATTTTATGACGTCTAATATCGATCGAATTTTTTAAACCTTAAACCTTTTGTCCTAGTGATTTAACTTTTGATTCGATATTTAAAATATTAGTTTTAGGTGATTATACATAATATAAAAGATTTGGTAAAGTTTGATTTAACTGGGTCTAGACTCAAATTTAATTGACTTGAATTAAAAATTTGAAATTCAACTATTCTTAAAGTCTACTAAATTTCAATTTTAAAAAAAATTTCAAGGTCAACCAATTTTTTAGAAAATTAAATAAGTACAACTTGAAATTAGTAAAACAAATTCAACTAAAATTTGACTTTAAACTTAAGTTTGAAGGAGTCTAATTTACTATTATCATTATAATTGATTGACTTATTAAATAATTTATTCAAATTAAACAATGTATTTAATATATATTTAAAGAAAAACATAATTTTTTTATTGTAAAAACATATAAAATATTTAAAATATTAAATGAACACAGAAAATAAAAAGCTTAAGACATGTTAGATCCTAATAACCCTTGCAGTTTGTGTTGATCCGACATGTCCTATGGTCTTGACATGGCCGGTTCTGGATTCCTGCTGGGCTGTAAGCCAGTTGTAAGCTTAAAGAAAATAGGTTTTTAGTCTATTTCAACTTGCTGGCATTGAAAAGAATATTATTATAGGCTGTGTCTTCTTAATTTATTTGGTAATTGAATAATAAATTAGGACCGACCCACATGTTTATTTCACACTTATAATTCATAGTCCAATAATTCAAAACTTAGGTAATTATTAATCACTATGTTTCTAAGGTCTAGGCGCTCAATCTTAAAATACATGGATGTCCAATTACTACATCTTTATGAACATGCTTTTAGGTAAGTTAGTTCCAACCAAGTTGTTAGAAGGTGGTTGGTGAAATATCAGTTGATTTACTTCTTATTCTTATACTAAAATTTCTCTTTTTTTTAGTCATTTAACTCCACAATATTACACGATAATAAATATAAAAGGTCAAGGATATTAAATCATCATAAAATATGTTAAAAATTAAATAAATATAAAAATTTTAAAATATGATTAAAAAAGACTGTTATTATTTATCGAAAAATACAAAGTTTAATTGAAAAAATTGTTAGATGGGAATTATTATTTTTTAAATTATAAAATTTGACTAATTATTTAATAAATTGATCGATTTTTAATAATAATAATTATTAAATAAATTAATCCAAAAAATTAGAAATCGAATTAAAAAATTAGCTAATTCAAAATTTTGACTATAAAATCATTAAAGCTGTCGTGAAACCTATTCTTAAAGCAAACGACATTTAGGTTCAAGTTAGGCCTAATCAAACTTAAAATTAACGTGTTTGACTTGGTTTTAATGGGATTAAGATCGAATTTGCATCTTTTCCTTATTAAATAATTAAATAGCAGAATAAAATGTATTAAATAATTAATAATCATATTTTTATATAATTAATAATAAAATAATAATTATTTTAGAATATAAAATATATAAAAAATTATTTGTTACGATTGTGATTCGAATAACCGTGACTTTTCAATTGGACATAATTTCTGTTTTAAAATTATAGTGTTAAATCTCTTTCAATAATTATTTTAATATTAGAGGTATAATAGTCATTTATTATACATTACATTCTATTTTATCCATCTTCAAAACAACGTTTCATTGCATTACATTATATTAATTAAGAACAATTCCATCCCTCCCAAACAACTTTTCGCTATATTTTATTTTATTTCATTAGAAACCTTTACTTTCTGTTCCGATATATTCCATTCCATTAATTAACATTCAATCAAATAAACTTAAATGAATTTCGAATTTCAACTCGAACTATTTAATTTAAAATTTAAAATTTTTAAGTCAAAGTCTCAAACTAATATTTTAAAATTTAATTTATAAAAAAATAATTAGGGCAGCGCGGCTTAGGCATTAATTTTCGGCAGGGCGGTGCCTTCCCTGTACATTTACAAGTCTTCTCCCATAAACCTCTCCTCCCTGCAAAACTCTCCTTAAACCCTAATTGTGCCAACCATGCTACAAAGTATAAGCGCCTCTCTCTCTTAAACGTTACATATTTCAAGGATGAAGTCTCTGATATCCCTCATTTTTCCATTACCCATCTCCACAGCGAAACCTTCTTTAGTTATCTTCCTTTTACCATCAAAAAGATACAATTTTTACTCCAACCCAATTGACCCCAATTCTCTCCAACTCAAATCTTCCATGGTTTCGGCGAAGTCCTTGGCTTTTACGTCCCGGCACAGAAGTCTGCACTCACAAGCGTCCTGTCGTTTTCCTTTTTCGTCTTCAGGCGCAATTCACGTGATTGTTGGTACCATGTTCGCTGGCAAAACTACCACTCTTTTGCGGCCAATTCAATCGGGAAGAGGACTTGGCAGGTTTTTAGTTGTTCTTTGTCGTTCGTGTTTATGTTTGATATATATGTGACCTGGGTTTGGGGTAAATTCTTGTTCTTTGGCTTGTGTTGCTCTATTTGATACGTGATATTGGTTTTTATGTTACTTATCTTAGATTGATGTTTGCGCCTAAGAAACTAATTAGATTTTTTTTTCTTCTTTGTTGTGGAGTGTGCATTTTTAACTTTGTGTGAACACCGGAAATGAAAATTTTGCGCTCTTTTTGGCGTGATTTGATGGAAACTTTTTGGTTCAAAGTTTCTTTCTTGCACCGTGGAATGTGATTATCAGCGCTTAGATATTACCAGCTTTCAGGTTAAAAGCGTGCACAATTTGGACAAAGCATTGAAGGGTCTTTGTTCAACGGGAAAATTGAGTGAAGCTGTTGGGCTATTATGGCGTAAAGGTTCAATTGTAGATGAAGGGACATATGCTGTTTTGTTGCAAGAATGCATATTTAGGAAACAGTATAAGAAAGGGAGAACAATTCACGCTCAAATGGTCATTGTTGGCTATCTTCCTCATGAATACCTGAAGACAAAATTGCTGATATTGTATGCAAAATCTGGCGATTTGAAAACTGCGCACGTGTTGTTTGAAATGTTGATAGAGAAAAGCTTGATTTCTTGGAATGCAATGATGGCTGGCTATGTGCAGAAAGGGCTTGAAGAAATGGGATTGAATCTTTATTTTGAAATGAGACAAAGGGGATTGATACCAGATCAGTATACATTTGCATCAATTTTTAGAGCTTGTGCTGCTTTGCCAATACTGATGCACGGAAAGCAAGCCCATGCTCTTATGATAAAGTGCCATATTAGAGAAAATGTTGTTGTTAATAGTGCCCTCATGGATATGTATTTCAAGTGCAGCAATCTTTCTGATGCACGCAGGGTCTTTGATAAATCATCAAACAGAAATGTTGTTACCTGGACCTCTTTGTTATGTGGCTATGGCCAACACGGAAGAGTTTCAGAGGTATTGGAATTATTCCGTAGGATGAAAGATGAAGGTTTCAAACCAAATTATGTTACTTTTTTAGCAGTCCTTTCTGCCTGTAGCCATGGAGGTTTAGTTGATGAAGGTTGGGATTATTTCTCTTCTATGGAAAGGGATTATGGTATACAACCTAGAGGGCAGCATTATGCAGCCATGGTTGACCTAATAGGTCGTGCAGGGAGGTTACAAGAAGCCTATCAGCTAGTTTTGAAATCACCTTGTAAGGAACACGCAGTTGTATGGGGTGCTTTGCTTGGTGCTTGTAGAATTCACGGAGACATAAACCTTGTGAAGCTTGCAGCTACGAAATTCTTTGAAATAGACCCAACAAATTCTGGAAAGTATGTTGTCTTATCTAATGCCTATGCAAGTTATGGGTTTTGGGATAGTGTGGCAAAAGTTAGGGGAATAATGAAAGAATCAGGGATATTAAAGGAACCTTCTTATAGTAGGATTGAGGTTCAAGGGGAGGTTCATTTATTCTTAATGGCCGACAAATCACATGCAAAATTTGAGGATATAAATGACACAATTTTGCAAATGATCTGCGTTTTAAAGGATGCCGGCTACGTTCCTGATATAAGTTACTAATAAACAAAATGAAGCTTGTTGACTTTATATTTTATCCATTAATGAGGTTAAAGCTGGGTTAATTGTAGAGTCAAAAGCTGGAGTTCACTGTCTTCTGACTTGTTGGATAGGTACGGTACACAAGGTGTGTTGTATAATGTTATACATAAATGTATCGTGAAGTTGTTCATAATTATGTTATCATAGCAATGTAAAAAGTCACAGCCTATAGGAATGTTGCAGCAGCTTCTAGGACACTTTCATTGTCTTTGAAAGAGGGGCAAACAAATTTCTGTAAACTTCTGTTCATTGAACAAGCAAAGGTCGAATTCAGTTAAAGGGAAAGGAAGAATTGCTGGCAATATGGTTGGCATGTTTTTATTAGGACATTGGTTTGGGTTCTTCCATGCTCGAGTTCTTGACCACTTATCATTTTATTCTGAATCAAGCATTGCCAACACGGTGCACATGCTTTAGTTTTGCTTCCGAAGTCTAATGACATTCTTGGTGAGTGCTTGGTTTTTTCTAATCTATAGAATGCAAGGGCTTGTTGTTTTCAATATTTTATCTTCAGTTAAACTATTTGTTTGTGTGCTCTCATGCAGCCTGACTTTTACTTCCCAGGAAGCTTGTTCTTTCGCATATAAATAAGCTAGTTGCTTCTTACTTTGTCTTATTCTGTATTAGTATTTAGTGGTGGGATCTTGCACCGGCTTGCTGTTGATATGTTTCCATTATATTATTTCTTGCTTGCCTCCACACCCTCTCGGGTTCTTCTGTCAACTTATTTTCCAGGAACTTTAGGGTTCTGTCGTGAGTGAAACTGTAGTTTATGAAGATTATAAATTGTATGTTTAGAATCTAGATTTATATGCATTGGGAACTTGAACATCACTAGTTGTTCAAATCTTGATTGTATAATTGGTGCCTTCTGGGAGTAGAAATTGATTGATTAATTCCATGCTAATATTTCTGGCATGCAGGAAGGTGGAAATTATAAATTTGAGCAAGGACACAAGATATGGATTGGATTCAATATTTCCCAATGATGGGGTGAAATTGCCATGTTGGAAATTGTAATACTTGTCATTATTTGGATAAAAAATTGATTCTGATGCGTATGATCAGGTATTTTAATGCCACGAATATGACATCTTTCTTTTACTGTCAGAATGTTTATGAATACTGTCATTTGTCATGATTAGATCCACATTATGAATCATAGGAAGGCACTGTTTCCACTTTGACATTTTAATTCATGATATTCTTTCTCCAAAGTAAAATTACAACCGAAAATCAAGATGCTTGGATCTTTTATGAGGTAAGATTTGTGCTTAATGGTTTCTCTTATTATAGTGACCGATGACATGTAGATGGTGATGACTAGATGTTATCAGCGTTGCACAATTCTTTGGAGACCGACATGATTCGTGAAGCTGCTGATCTTGGTAGTAAAACTATATTAGTTGCTGACCTTGATGGTGACTATTTAAGGTATTCTCCACAGTAGTACTATTTGCAACCATGTTGTGCTCAATTGTCCCTCTTTCGTTCTACCCTTTATTTAATTCAATGCTGTTTAACTTTGTGCTGCAAATTTCGTCAAAACTACATGTTGACAGTTGATTGAAATATTGTTTGCAGGAGTAGATTTGGTTCTGTTCTCGACGTAATTCCTCTTGCTGATTCCGTAACATTGTAAACTGTGTGGGAGATGTGCATTCTTTATCTTGAAGGAAACAGAAGAGATGCCCGTATGTAGGCATGGCTGTGCAAGCTGCACGAATTGTATTAAGGTCGCAGGTGGTTCAGTGGGGCTCTCGTGTATAGTTCGATACGTTTTATTGATATGTGGCTGATGCAGCGTACTGGTACTGGATGTGAAGACGTGCTTTGTTTCTGGTTATTGGTTGTACTATATAAAGATGGCAATGTGTATGGGTCCGAGCCCCAAGAAACTTTGACAGGCCCAAATGCATTTGTTGGATCAGGTTTTGGACTTTTTCAACATGAACTCAGTTCGAGCTTGAAACAAACTTTGGGTCGGACACTCCTCTGTCCAAAGTTCGGCCTTTCAGTGTTTGGTCTGCCTAAGCTTAGTCAATAGGGTTGGCCGGCTGGGATTTTTTGCCATCCTAAATACTTAGTATGATGGTTTAGTTTGGGATTGATGCAACTTCACTTGTTTTGTCATACTAGTCAGTGAGTAGAACGTGGATCAAATATTAAAAAATTCAAAGAACTATCTAATATTTTGGTTTGGGCTTTTAAATTTTCAGTTTGATTAAAAATTGATCAGTTTCGGTTAATATTTGTAAATTAATAAATTTTTATAAAATGAAATAAATTAATAAATTTTAATAGTATTTTTAATTAAAATTTACAATTTTATGGGTAAGATCAGTCTTTTTTTTATTTTATTAATTGAACATTTTCTTATTTTTATTAATTTAAAAATAATAAAATTTATTTATTTTAATGGCTTATGCAAGATGGACGGCATTCAAGAGGCTATAAATCTCTTTTCAAAATTGCGGACTGAAGGAATACAGCCTGATGCTATTACCTATAACACTTTACTTTGCTGGCAGTGCCGAAAGGGAATGCTGGATGATGCCTGTTCATTCTTCTATAGAGGTGTTAGTAATGACTTATTACCGTGAAAATACGGAAAAAAATTGTTTTTCAAGGTTGCTCTCACAGTAAATTGCACGAACAAAGTAAGTGATCTAGCACTAACAGCCAACCTCTCAACAAAGTTCGCATAGAAGAAGACCCTCCACCAATTACAAAATTGACTTACAGTGCTGCGGTATTAGGGGGGCAGCAGGGAACAACCGAACCTAAGGAACTCGTGTGGTTAAAGGAAGACCTTGTAGACACAGAGGAAGTTGACATTAGAACCATGACAGGCAAAACAGGGGCGGAGATTGAACTCTCCCAAACATTCAAAGACAAGTTAGACAAAAAATGGGCTCAAGCAATAGTGATAAAGCTGCTGGGAAGAAGGATAAGGTATCAGATTCTAAGCCATTGACTGAAAACCATGAGACAATCACATGGCCCAATGAAGATAGCAAATTTAGATTACGATTTTTACCTGGTTAATTTCATTGAAGAGGCCGATTACATCAAGGCATTAACCAATGGCCCTTGGGTCATATTCAACCATGCCTTATCTGTCCAAAAATGGACCCCTTTCTTTCGATCGGTGCAAGGTACAATCAAAAGAGCGGTGGTATAGGTGAGGTTTCTGAAACTCCCTATAGCACGATACCACCCCAAGATCTTTTCGGCCCTTGGCAATTTGGTGGAACAAACCATTAAAATCGACGATGCTACAAAGTCTACCCAGAGGGGTAAGTTCGCAAGAATCGCAGTTGACGTAGATATCAGTGTACCTCTTCGTCCAACAGTGGACCTTGATGGCGAAACGATCATGGTGGCCTATGAAGGATTGACTTAGATCTGCTTTCGACGCGGCATGGTAGGCCATGAAGTAGAGTTTTGTTCGTCAAAACCACAAAATCACATAACTCTTACGTCACACCCGCAACACAGCATTATTCACGAGAAGGCGAGGTGCATGCTCCAGGAGGCGAACCAACAGCAACGGCGAGCAAAGTTCAGGGCAACGTACACGACATCACAAGGAGCGATGGGACAGACAACGTCCTTGGCCCTTGGATACAAGTCCAACGACCATATTTGCGTAATGTTAAGAAACAGAAAAATCAGCACAACTCATGCAAACCAAGTCATGTCAACCATAAGGGAGGGTCACGGTTTGAGGCACTGTCGTAGCAGAAACCAGAGAGACAGAGACACAAACACTGACTCTCCCAGCCGCCCTTCCATCTGCGCCTAAGATAAGGCCTTGGTTTTCGATGGGCTTCTTAAGTGCCGAAGTAACGAAGCTAGGACATAGGCCAGGGTCAATGGCCATTGGACCTAAGAAGCATCAGCAAGTTTCGAGTAAAGGAAAGGCCGTGGGCCCTCAGGAAAAAGTAAGCTCCAGTATAGACCAAACCAGTGTGCAGACTTGGAGTCCAGTGTTAGATACTCAGGTTCATATAAACCCATTTATCAATATCAAGCCGTGGCACTTAGTTCTCACCATGAAGTGCTCTGTGTTAGAACAGAATCCGAAGGAACGACATTGGTCGTGGGAGAACAAGAGCACCCTATGGAAGGTATCGAGGGGGATGCAGATCAATTTAAACCCAATGGGACATAATCCATCCTCCCCCTCCAAGCCCCTAGATTGGATGGTTGGCGATTCCAGTATGGTTGATATCTTGAGTGAGCAGGGCTCGATCGAAGAGATAGAACTGCAGACTCCGGACGACGTCAATATTTTCAGACTGGCCGAGATTCATGATACCCCTTTGATTTAGGGGCACTGTTTCCTGTGGCCTTATTATGTCGTTACTGATGTGGAATTGTCAAGGGGTAAGGGGGAAACACTTTCAAACGTTCTTACGGAGTTATATTTGTCATTATCGTCCAGGGATATTGGTGCTAGTTAAAACCAGGATTAGTGAAAAACGAGCACCAGCTGTCGTCAGCAAATTGGGTTATGATTATTCCTTTCGTGTCGAAACAGAAGGCTTTAAGGGCGGGATTTGGTTAGTATGGAAGAAGGAATTTGAAGTCTCGATAGAGATAGCTCATAAACAATTCATACATGCCAAAATAAAGTATGGTTCGAGGGATTTTGAATTCTCTGCTATTTACGCTAGTCCCCAAATGCCAAACCAGAAATTCCTCTGGCATCTTTTGCGGGGAATAGGACAAAACATTATTCGTCTGAGGCTTGTTGGAGGAGATTTCAATGCGAAATTGAATTTTGTTGATAAAAGGGGTGGCTCCCCGAATACTTCGGTAGTTAGTAAGGAATTTAGAGAATGGGTCTACGAGTGTGGTCTACATGATCTGGGATACGTTGGATCCCAGTTTACTTAGAGACGAGGACATGTTCAAGCTCGGCTAGATAGAATTTTTGGATCATTGGACTGGTTGGAAACCTTCCCTCATACGGTTAATCACCATCTACCTTTTTTGGGTTCGACCATAGACCCATGTTGGTTCACTTTGTACGACCAAGATGGAGAGACATAGGTCAAACCCCTTTTCGACTCCAATTAGCGTGGATAGCCCATGAAGCATTTCCTACAATAGTTGCGGAGAATTGGCTTCCAAACGAAGCGATGTTTACTAAATCCTTATCCACGTTTTCAAGCTAACTCATGCAATGGAATAAATCAATCTTTGGCAATATATTCCATCGGAAAAGACTACTGTTAGCTCGATTGGAAGGCATACAGAGGGCAATGAAGAATGCTGATTCCGATACGCTACTAGCCCTGGAAGACAAGCTGAGCAACGATCTAGTTCAAGTACTATGTGAGGAAGAACTCTATTGGCACTAGAAATCCAGGTGTGAATGGTTATCACAGGGTGATCCCAATACTAAATACTACCATATGGTCACTATCTCGAAACGGAAGAAGTTATCAATAGAGCAGTTGTTTGATAACCATGGAAATGAAATCGATGATGTAGTCCAATTGAGTAATATGGCTAGAGGTATTTTGAGCAATTGTTCACTGCAGAAGCCACTCATACTCAGAGCTTTCCCAGCTTGGGAGCATTTATTCGGCTAACAGAAGAGCAACTTCATGATCTCGCTAAACCAGTTCATGAATTCGAAATCAAATCAACGATCTTTAGGATGAATCCAAATAAAGCACCCATAATTGATGGGTTTCTGGCGTTATTTTTTCATAGTTAATGGGGCCAAGTGGGGCCCGAGGTGGTGACCTTTATTCAAAAAATATTCAGGAATGAAGGCTGGGAACAGGTCGTGAATCAAACTATTCTAGTACTAATCCCCAAAGTGTCTTCCCCGAAGTATATCACTCAATTTAGACCTATTAATCTCTGCTCAATGATGTACAAGATCATATCAAAAGTGATAGTCAACCGAATGAAGCCCCACCTAGATACCTTAGTGGCGAATACCCAATGCAATTTTATTCCTGGTAGAAACATAATAGATAACATTATCATTGCTCAGGAAATTGTCCATTCAATGAGAAAGAAGAAAGGGAAGACTGGGTATTTCGCTCTAAAAGTGGATCTGGATAAAGTCTATGATCGACTGAACTGGGATTTTATAAATGACACACTCAAGGAAATTGGGATTCCCAATACTTTACTCCGGGTCATTATGAACTTCATTACTAGAATGGTCAACTCTCTGACCCATTCATAACTTCAAGGGGTATTTGACAAGGAGATCCACTCTTGCCTTACATCTTTGTCCTCTGCATAGAACGTTTGGGACATCTCACATCTTATGCGATGGACCAAGGAATGTGGATACCATTTAAATGGAGAAGGACAGGACCTTCCATTTCACATCTCTTTTTTTTTCTGATGACCTAGTTCGACAGGGCGAGTCACATTAACACAATCAGTGATATCATGCCTCCCCATTTATACGATGCAAACTGTGAGGTTGCCACGACAACTCTGTGATGAACTGGAACAAATAATGAGGGCCTTCATTTGGGGGTCATGTGACGAGAAGTGGAAAACACACTTAGACAATTGGGATGCAGTTTGTCGCCCAAAGAAAACAGGGGGACTTGGGATCAAACGTATTAGAGCCACAAATGATTCCTTTCTTACCAAATTGGGATGGGATTTGCTCAGTAAGCCTACAACGCTTTGTGTTTAGGTCCTTAAACCTAAATATCGGCAAAATCTACATCATATCCCTCAATCGTTGCATAAGCAAGGGGCGTCGATAATTTGGAGGAGAATAGCAACTATGTGGGGTTATGTCCTTCAAGGAATCAAATGGAAGCTAGGAAATGGCAGATGCCTGCCTGATCGGATAATGTACACAAAAGTGTTAGATTACATAGAGGAGGATGGGAACTGGAAATGGAATATGATCTAGAGCTATCTTCCCTATCAAGCTTGTTTGGCTATTGCGACAATTCGCCCTCTACCAGATGACATGGATGAGGACCAAGTTATATGAGACCCGGGACAACATGGTGTATTCACGATAGCATCGGCTTATGATTTAATCACAGATTTAGATTCAGTGACCCAGAATCTGATATGGAATGTAATTTGGAAATGGTCAGGGCCACAGCGCATTCAATCATTTCTGTGGCTATTAGCCAACAGGAAGTTGCTGACTAACCAACAACGTGTCGCTAGACATATAGCAACAGATAGCAGCTGTCAGTTATATGGTCAAGAAGAGACAACATTGCACGCCTTTCGGGATTGTAACAAGGTGAGGGCTTTTTGGCGTCAATTTCTACCTGAGGTAGTGACGGCTAACTTCTTTCAGTGGAACGAGACGATATAGCTGCATACCAATTTTTCTAACCTTTTCACACGCAGGTAGGAGAGTGGGCCACAATATTTGGTGTCTTTTGCTAGTATCTATGACAATGGCAAAACAGGAGTATTTTTCAAGCTGATTTTGCGTGGCCGGAAGTAGGGCACCACATAGTTTCAGATTATGTCAATTGGGTCAGAAAAGCACAAATTGTGACTGGTCGAGTCATCAATGCATCGGGATTGCCTGTAGGTCAATTTGTCAATTGGAATCCACCGCCAAAGGGTTGGATAAAATTAAATACAGATTGAGCGGTCTAACACTGGTCGCCCGTTGGATCGACGGGGGGGTTAATTCGGGATTGCCATAGACAGTGGTATGGCGAATTTATGCAACACTTTTCCTACCCATTTAGTTTTGTCATGTACAAGACTCAGAGAGCCCAGAATGAGGACTGGGGAGATGCAGGCGGATTGGGGAGATGCAGGCGGCGAGTGGGATCACGCACTTGCTGGCTTCGACTTTGGTGCGGAGACGTGTGTTCCACGTCATTCGCACTCCGTCCATCCTTCAGGATCGGTGCTGGCCACCTCCGACATGGTTTCAGTTTAGGTTTTTTTTTCCAAGTATAATTAAAAATGGGGTTTGATGAGGGGAGGAGTAGGAAGGATGCGGTAGGGTTTCAGGAGGCAACCGGAGGAGAGAAATCAACTTGACAAGCTAAACCCATATCTGTTTCCCTATCTTTTTCCATCGTAGTGAGTGAGGTATGCGATTGATTCCACTTGCTTTTTCTCTTACTCTGCTAATGTCCAAGTTTTCACCTTCAAATCTTTACTACCTCATCTTCGTGTTTCTGGCTTTTTATATTGTCTCTTATGTGTGCGTATGTTTTTTTTTTTGGGTGTGTGCTTGTATGTGTTAATGTGGATAGGTATGTATGTTGTGTAGGAGATGCTCTGTTTTGTAAAGTAATTATGGTCATGAGTCGCCATGAGATGCAGATCAGAGTGTTCTGTGTACATTGTAATTCAAGTTTTTGGTTTATTTGGATTAGAGTTGCAGCTGTCACAAGCTTTTCTATCCAACTTCTCTGTTTCTGCTAATGGAATTTGGTTTTTCTCTTAGTTTCCTATCCGTGTTTCACGCTTTCTTGAATTTTATATCTGTAAGATCATAACCCTGTTCTTTGTTTTTGTTATTATAATTTGATTTGTTGAAGCTTGATGTCAATTTCTGGGTTAGAGTGTGGTTGTGATATTGAATCTGTTACTGATTATCAAATACCGTTTCTTCCGATGATTATCTGTTTTCAATGGTCATCTCTACTTATTTTGTTTGATATCGGCTTTTTTTCAATGTATTATTGTTTTCAATGGTCGTCTCTACTACTGGTTCATATAATAATCAGGAAGATATCGGTTGTTTCCCTTATTCTTTGTGATGCCATACAGGTTCAATGAGATTACAAGTTTTATTGAATATGATCAGGTAGATTCCCTTTATTTGTGGTTCTTATGTCCTAATACAAATGAGATTAGGTATGTTTCACCTTATTGCTTTCTTTCTAAGATTTTTCTATATGTATTCTTTCCTTTTCTTTCCTTTTTATTTTGCTTATTCTTCATGTTCTTTTGTTAGTTAGTATTTGCACTTTTACTTGTTTGCAACTGTGCGTTTTACTTTGTATTTTCCTTACTAGTTCATTTTGTGCATAAGCATTTACTATTACTTTACTTCTAATTGCATGCGAACATTCTGATTAGCAAAATTTAAGTGCATCATTTGCCTAATCATATGTTCCCAAAAAGACATATGATAAAATTAGCTAGATTCAGAGCAGATTAGCATGACCCTTATTTAATATTGACATGCACAATTCGAAGAATAGTGAGTAGACGTTTGCAGCATAACAGGTATAAACAGAACTTTTCAACGTTTCTAATTATTATTATTATTATTATTATTATTATTATTATTATTATTTACTAACTTTTCTTTTACACTTGTATCTACTCACGTTAATTTTGGCCCCCATATCAGTTATTTTATTTGGATTTGTTTTATATTATTTATTTATGTACTTATTTAATTTTATTTACCTACACTTTTAATATATCAGTTTTTATCTGCATCACTTTTTATTGTCACATCTGTATGTGGGTCTACCGGAAACAGCCTCTCTACTAGGTAGGGGTAAGGCTGCGTACTATCAGACCTCCCCAGACCCCGCTTCATTGCGGAATTTCAAACTGAGTGATGATGATGAAGATTGGGGCATGTCCGGCCTTGATTGCGAAATTGTGGGGAGTGCATGAGGGGCTTAAATTGGCTTGGGACCTTGGTTATCGACAAATCATCCTCGAAGTGGATTCGCTAGAGGTAATCAATATTCTTTCATCCTCTGAATGGTTACTTAATGAGACTACTTTTTTGGTGCAGGGCATACAGGCAGTACTGGGGCGTGATTGGGTTGTGCAGATTCAATACGACTACAGGGAGGAGAATTAGGATGCTGACAATCTAGCTAAGTTAGCTTTGTGAGCACGACTAGGAATGCACGTACTTATCGATCCTCCGGTAGAAACGCGGACAATTGTACAACAAGACAGTCGAGGGACTTTATATCATCGAGGCATGCGATAATGTTGTAATTTTGTTTTTCCTTCCATTGTATTAAAGAAAAGACTTCATACCAAACGCAGTTACATAGTTTGTTTTGGTCAGAAATTTTGTTAAGCTACGGGGAAAGGAAAATCAGATCTTATTGTACACCCAAATTTTAAGTGACTGAAATAAGGTCGCTGCTTTTGGGAGATTCTAACGCTGCTTTTGGGAGATTCTAACTCCTATCACTAACATTGTATTCAAATCCCATCTCCTATGTACGGAAAATTGCTATAGTTTACCATCAATGTTCGCTGGCTTAAGATTTGGACTGTGAATTATTGAAATACTGTCAATTAATTTGTCAATGATTGGTACTCCACGAAATTATATAAAGATGTCTGATGCATATGTTGGGGTTGGGGAGGTACAACATCATCTTCTTCTGAAGTTTCCATTTCTGTAACTTGAGTTCGTTTGCTGCTTAAAGCTTCTACCGTCTCATATGGATAAGAACATAGCGATTTCCTTATCGCTTGATAACCTTCATCGAGACCAAAAATTTCAAGTCGAGAGTCAAGTTTCTTGAAACTAGCTGCATCGGTATGGGTGTTCTCGGTTAGCAAGCCAAGATGTTCTATAATTTAGGTCACAAATGTCCCAACAACTATTTTTCCTCTACTAAATTGAGTCACTTCATGTAAATGCAGACTCAACCAACTACCAACATTAAAGGGCCTCACATGTACCATGTACTACAAAAGAAATAGGTCATTTTTAGAAACTGTCTCATTGTTATTTCCTCTACCGAATAGTGTAAAAGTTAAAAACCGATGGACATAATGAAAAACAAGGTCCACGATAATAGATGCTTTAAACTGACTAGCTATAAACACTTTCTTAAAATTGGTCAATTATGACCAATACTCACTAGCCACAAATTCGTCAGTATATTCATTGAAATTAACATTTGGCAAGCCAAAAATATTAATAAGTACTACTAAAGTGATATGATAATAAGCATTCATTAATCGAAATTTAAGAGTTAACCCAGGCTCTCTATTATTAGTTCCACGAATTAATTCTAAAGTGGTTAGAAACTCTAATATCAATTCTATGTATGAATTTTTTTAAAATTCAGAAAATTTTTTCCAACCTATATTTGGCAGTAACTTGTGGACTCGATCAAATATTCTTAATTCAAAAAGTGCTTGAGAATTCAAAAATCTATTGGGAATAATTTTATGATTGTTAAGAATAGCGTTCATTTGTTGTTGCTCCCTATTTTTAAAGATGAGGCACGAAATACCTGAATTAAGCTCTTGTGGAGGAGTCTATCTCGATTGTATCATTCTTGAAGGCATAATTGTAGGTAGAGGCGGCGTTTGTGCTCCTACTAAGTTGGTTCGATGGATGCGACATCATAGTTGTGCGGTGGTGCTTGTGCAATACCGACGAAGAGATTATTACGAGAGGGAGCTTGTGTGCGTTTGTGAGGGATTATATTGGGTTGTGAGGGGTTTTTATAGGAGTTGTGAAGGGAGTCCCCGTGCTTGAGCACGAGTGTGACTCCCCAGTCACACTCGTGATTGGGGAGTCCCCGTGCTATCACACCCGTGATTGGGGAGGGAGTCACATTGGTGCACTCCCTAGTTACGGTCGTGATTGGAGAGTCCTCGTGCTTCAGCACAGGTGTGACTCCTCAGTCACACACTAGGGAGGGAGTCCCCGTGCGTGACTCCCTCCCTAGTCACACCTGCATAGTTGTGCAGTCTAACGCACTGCTGTGCATGCTACATGCTTCTCCAATAAATATGTTAAATGCTTCATGATGCTTCATGTTAATATCATGCTCCATTGTTTTCAGAATAATTTACAAGATAGGAAGGAGGAGAAGAGAAGACAACGGAATTTCTGAAGTGATACAAGGAAGGTAGGAAGAGAGGAGATTGACTGGTTCGGCTTTGCTAATAATCTGCACATTTTGATAAGAGTAAGGGAGTGTTTAAAATTTATAACAAAATCAACATTTTTTTCTTAGACAGAATAGAACAAAGTTATATGAGAAAAAGTATCTAGACTTCAGATTAACCTGTTGTTACTCATGTTTATAATACCGAGAAAACTCAAGCTCCTGATGTGAGGTGATCGATTGTAGGTCAAGCTCGACGACTCTTTATTCTCTAATGCTTAAGTCAACATATAACACCTGACCACTTGCATAAATGCGATGATTCATTCCAGGGGCTTAGTTTTCCGAGAGGATCGTTCGCAATTTGAGCCTTGAAGGCTAGCAATGCGTCTCTATCTGTTTCATTTCCAGCAACTAAAGAGAAGGAAACTGTGAGCTGACATAGGAAAAGTATAGCCAATTTGATGGAAATAATTCTTCTGACCCCCATGGTAGATGAGAGCATCGAGCTTTAATGCTGAACATTAACTTGCTGCAATAGCTATTTGACGCAAGAATGATAACAGAAGATCGGATTGAAATCTGTAAGCGCACACAATCTTTTCCATTGCTGACAGAAGTTCAAGCTAGAACAATTTTAGTAACTTGGCAATGTTATCATCCAATACATTGTACGTGGATTCCATACATGTATGTGCTCATCTTGACATCTGACAACCGAATTTAGATTTCCAAGGAAAGCTTAAAGTCTTATTAAGTTGCGAAAGAGTAGGTAACCTCACTTTTATAGAACATAACATAATTATCATCCACACCATTTACATAAGAGTGTTTGACTTCGCCCTTATTATTAAATCTGCTAACTGTGTTTCTTCTAATGTTCATAGGCTTAAGAGTGTCTTAATTGTCCTTTAAAAAATTTTGAAATTTAATTGAAAAAAAAACTGTTAAATAAAAATTGATTAATTTATAAAATTGACCGGTTAATTAATAAACTGGTCAACTAAACTGGTCAATTGTTAATTATAAATGTTATTAAAATAAATCAAATTAAAAAAATTAAAAAATAAAAATAAAAATTAATTTTTTTTAAAATTTTTACAATTAAATTGATTGAACCAATTAAGTTTTTTAATTATTAATTTATACATTTTAGATGACACAGAATGTCCAAAAATAATATATTTAATAATTTTGAATTCAGTTTAAAGAGTTTTGAAATTTTAATTTAAAATAAAAAATTCAAACAATTTTGTAACGTAGAATTTATTATCCTATTTTTTACTCAAGCAATCAACTATTTACCCACGACTGGCTACTTCAGCATAACAATCCCCCCCTTATCAGACGACATCGTTTTCCCCTTCCCTTCGGCGTCTTGAAATTTTCTTAAACAGGTATTTACAAAATAAAAGTTTTAGTGACAAGAACCCAATCACACATATTTTAATCCCTAATTCCTAAGCCCTGGTTCGGATCGGGTGAAAGTAAGAGAAAAGAAAGGAAGAGAATTCAACTTCTCTTCGATTCTTTTCCTTTCTAGCGTTTGGACAAAACACAAGCAAATGAAAGTGAGAGAATGGAGAGAAAACGGAAAAAAATTTGAGCCAAATTTGATTCCTATCAAATTAGTGAGAAAGGAGGGGAAATAAATCCTAATATGTGTAAATTACTACAATATCTTTATTTGTCTTAACAAAAAGGCAGACTCTCATTCCCAACTTTTCTCACGCAAAACACAGCCCTCTCACAAAAAGACAGACTCTCATTCACAACTTTTCTCACGCAAATCACAGCACTTCAAATCTTAATTTTCATTTTTATTCTACAAAATAGAAATTTTCATAATAATTTTATCTGTGTATGCTGAAGTTTTCATAGCAAAAGATAAATAAGTTCCATAATCAAGGGCATAAAGGTCTCAAA
>JANQBM010000003.1:3429406-3441425 GCA_025594535.1 Erythroxylum domingense
AGAGAGGATGGGTTCGATGCTGGTGGAGTCACACTAGACAAGCCAGCAGCAGAGATCTCTGACAACTCGACCTGCATGGCTCTGATCGACCCAAACGAAATCATCCCCCGAGTGTTCTGCGAAGCTCTGATACTATGAACGAAAATGGGGAATAATATTCTGATATATTTAATAAAAAGTATACAGCCGTATACAGGCCATTACAAGTAGGAATTTAAATATGGAAAGCTATCTAAAGGTATACAATGTAATCCCTTAATTTAAGAGATTTTAAACTTATTTTATCTTAAACTATTTTCAGCTTATTTAGCTCTCAATATAATCTATTTACAGCTGTTTAGTATGTTGACAGGAATATTAGTCATAATATTCCACCGACAGGTTATTTTTTTGTTTTGTGAGTTTTGATTATGTTTCAATAATAGTCAATTGATTTGTTGGGATTTACGATTTTAGTGTAGATTCTTCTATTTACAGGTTCTTTTTGTTTATGCATGCTAATGTGCATGTCTTTGAAAATACGATTTAGAGACTCGTCTCAGCAGAACCTTGTGTGTATCCTATGGTATATATTGTTACCATTACTATCCTGCTTGATGGTTTATAAATACTTGTTAGGAAAAATGTTCCTATATCGGATACTACTTTAATTTAATAGCTCGAAAAATAATAATAAAAAATAAAAAAAGGTAAAATAAATAGGATAGAACACAAAAATTTAGGTGGTTCGATTGATATGACCTATGTTTACTATTGAAGGAAGAGTCAAATTTACTAATACGTAGAGAATGTACAAAAATGCAAAATCTAGCACATAAAGCTTTTACGGCCGCTGTAACTCTCAAAATAATTAGAGTTATCAAAGATAAGCTCGTGGACTAGGTGATTATGGTGAAAGATAAGCTCACGGAGTTAAATGTGAAGCTAGAGAGAAAATGAAGATAATTTGAGGAAGGAATGATTCGGTACTCTATGATGAGGAATTTGCAAAAGGATAGCCAGTTGTGAAAGTGAATATAGTTTGTTCCTCCATGTTTGTCCAATCAGAAAAGGAATAGGTGAGGAATTAACTAAAATAAGAATAAAAATAATATTATTTTGACCCAATTCATTCAAGTTTTGAACTGTCAAGTTCTAATATTCTAATGATCTCGATGTAAGATACTTTTTTCTTGAAAATGGGATCTCTTGTGCTCTTTATTATTATTGAATTATTATTTTATATTTTATATTTTTAATATAGTTTATTATTTTAAAAAGTGGATTTACAGCTCTCCCTCTCTTGACTGTTTGTGTGTTTCTTGTCTGCTGTATTAAGGGTATAACAGTGATGTCATGCTACAGATTTTAGAAATTGTCGTTTAATTTTCAGGACTCCCGCCGTCGCCGTCTTTAATAAACTTTGCAATTTCTCCTTCGCTGAATGATATCCTCCCCTCACGGTGGGCTACGGCGGAGGCGCCCATAAGCACAAGTCCGGAGCAAACTATATTCATTTGCGCAACTGGGTATCTTAGTGGCTACCATATCTCTTCCATTAAGGTACGTGACAGTGAATTGCTTCTTCGAGTTATCTGTAGTTGACGCTACTCTTGTTACTTCTTACAGTCTACTAAATGCTAAAAACACCAAAACTTGCTGTCCATGTGAGCAAAACCCTGAAGTCTCTGCCTAAACCCTACTGTTTAACGCTTGTCCCATCTGGGTTTTATAGATATTATAGTGATTTGAAAGATGATGGATCTGAATGTGAAAACGAATGGGAAAGGTTGCTCAAACCATTTGACCTCAAAGAGCTTCGAAGGTCATTATATAAAATCACCCCATTTCAGCTTTGTAAGCTGCTTCAGTTGCCTCTTGATGTGTCCACATCATTGGAGTTGTTCCAATGGGCTGGTGCTCAGAGAGGGTATTGCCACTCATTTGAGGTGTATTTTGCCTTGATAGATAAGCTTGGAATGTCTAAAGAGTTCAAGGTTATTGATAGGTTGTTGTTGAAGATGAAAGAGGAAGGGATCGTTTTTAGAGAGTCCCTCTTCATCGTGATTATGAAGTATTATGGGAGAGCTGGCTTGCCAGGACAAGCTACTAGATTGTTACTGGAGATGAAAGATGTTTTTTTTTGTGAACCAAGTTTTAGATCTTATAATGTTGTATTGGATATACTGGTTGCTACTAATTGTCCTAGCGAGGCATCCAACATCTTCTATTATATGTTAAGGAAGGGTGTTTCACCAACGGTCTACACATTTGGTGTGGTGATGAAAGCACTTTGTATGGTTAATGAAGTGGATAATGCATGCTCACTCCTTAGAGACATGACAAAACATGGGTGTGTGCCAAATTCAATTGTTTACCAAACTTTGATAAGTGCTCTTGCAAAAAGAAACAGAGTAGATGAGGCATCAAAACTTCTGGAGGAGATGTTGGTGATGAGATGCACGCCTGACATCGATACCTTTAATGATGTTGTATATGGCCTCTGCAGGTTCAACAGGATTCATGAGGGAGCAAAATTAGTGGATCGGTTACTTCTTCGGGAATTCACCCCTAATGATATGACGTATGGGGTTCTTATGCATGGATTATGTAGAACAGGACGAGTTGATGAAGCACGGGCATTGTTTGACAAAATCCCGGGTCCAAATGTTGTGCACTTCAATATCTTGATTAATGGGTATGTAATGAGTGGAAGATTGAATGAAGCCAAAGCTATTCTACACGATAGGATGTTAAAAATTGGCTGCAGACCAGATGTTTTCACATATAACACCCTAATTCATGGGTATTGCAAGAATGGGCTTCTTGGCTCAGCTCTTGAATTGGCTAATGAGATGGCTTATAAGGGTTGTGTGCCCAATGAATTCACACACACAATTTTAATTGATGGATTCTGCAAGAAAGGAAAACTAGAGGAAGTTGACCATCTTTTAGCACAGATGTCAGCTGAAGGAATTGCTCTAAATACGGTGGGATATAATGTCTTAATATCTGCCTTATGCAAGGATTTGAATGTGCAAAAAGCAATGGAGATGCTTGGTGAAATGTCAAGAAAAGGATGCAAACCTGACATATTTACATTTAATACCTTGATTTTTGGTCTGTCCAAGGTTGATAGGATGGAGGAGGCCTTGGGATTGTACCAGGATATGCTGTTAGAGGGTGTGGTTGCCAATACAGTTACTTATAATACATTAATAAAAGCTTTCTTGAGGAGGGATGATATCCAAAAAGCACTTGAGCTTGTAAATAAGATGTTATTTAGGGGATGCCTTCTTGATGAAATCACATACAATGGCCTAATGAAGACACTCTGCAAAGTTGGGGCTGTTGAAAAAGCATGGGGTTTATTTGAAGAAATGATGATGAAAGGGGTAACTCCTAGTAGTATTTCATTCAATATATTGATTGATGGTCTATGTAGAGATGATAGAGTAAATGATGCTTTAGAATTTCTAAGGGATATGATTAATCGAGGATTTGCACCAGATATAGTCACATATAACACTCTCATTAATGGCTTATGCAAGATGGACCGCATTCAAGAGGCTATAAATCTCTTTTCAAAATTGCAGACTGAAGGAATACAGCCTGATGCTATTACCTATAACACTTTACTTTGCTGGCAGTGCCGAAAGGGAATGCTGGATGATGCCTGTTCATTCTTCTATAGAGGTGTTAGTAATGACTTCATACCCAACGCAGTTACGTGGTTTGTTTTGGTTAGAAATTTTGTTAAGCTACAGGGAAACGAAAATCAAATCTTATTGTACGCCCAAAATTTAAGTGACTGAAATGAGGCGGCTGCTTTTGGTAGGTACTAACTCTATCACTAACGTTGTATTCAAATCCCATCTCCTATGAAAGGAAAATTGCTATAGTTTACCATCAATGTTCGCTGGCTTAAGATTTGGACTGTGAATTATTGAAGACATTTGGAACTTTGGCTTCAGGGGATCACTTTGAAGGAGAAACATCTTGCTAGAAGGCGTAGGAATTATCAGCTCTGGAGGCAACAAGCTGAAGTTGCTCTTTTGGACCTTCAACCCAATCAAGGTATAGCAAGTAAGGATGAAATTCTTATGCCCACAACTAACGA
This sequence comes from Erythroxylum domingense, assembly GCA_025594535.1. Taxonomy (NCBI): domain Eukaryota; kingdom Viridiplantae; phylum Streptophyta; class Magnoliopsida; order Malpighiales; family Erythroxylaceae; genus Erythroxylum; species Erythroxylum domingense. The sequence continues at coordinate 3,433,506 of JANQBM010000003.1, forward strand.
GCGTTGGAGATGATTTCTGGCCCCAGTGTTACCATTCAATGCAGTGGCCTTGCCCAAGTTTCTACTGATCAAAGGCAACAAATGCTAGGGGCGGATCTAAAATCTCTGTTGGTAAGACTTGTAGTTGATTTCAATGCTTCCAACATGAAAATTATAAACTATATTCTAAATGAAACGATGGCGTACCCTTCATCCTTTTTTTGGTGTTTTTTTTTTGTAGCCCCAGAAGTTCCAGCTCATAAGTTCTCTCAATTGCCTATGAGACCTTTGCTAAATCATATAAAACATCTTGCACGATCACTTCATGACCCAGTGGAAGTTGTTGCAAATCACACAACTGCTGCAGAGTTGATTTTGCAAGGAAATACAGCTTCCAATTGTAAGTTCAAATAATGTTGCTTTTGTGTTGCTGATTGTCCTTTATATGGATGGAATGGATTTTAATAGGTGCAGTATATTTCGTTGTAGTTTGTTTTGTTAAAAGTTTACTCATCCAAGATGCTGTTCAGGTATTCCACTCAAGAAATTATGGTTGAATCATGTCAAACACATTGCTCGGGCCCTAAGTTCTGATACAGTAAAGACTGAAGATGCAGGTGATGAAAGTAAAACGGAAGGTACAATTCAATCAAGCATCCAAGGAGTATGTCTTTACCTTTGGTTTGTCTTATTTGTGGTTCTTTTAATCCAGTGGTGAAGAATATGCTTGAAGAACCAAAAACATTTTCTGCCAGCATTAATGGAAGTGAAGACAAATGATTTCACCTTCTTGGTGATGACTGCTAGTATGTATACTCTTTTGATTAATATCAGCAAGGGAGTACTAGTTGGAGAGTGATGAATTTGCAGTGAATTATTTTAAACAGGCTCCTTTTCATGGTTATTGAAGAAAAGAACGATGCTGGCAAGCCGCAGACAAGGAATGAAATTCACCTAACTCCTTTCCATTGTTTTTCAATTAGGTATATGCAAGTAATGCTCATGCTATTTTTGTGCATTATTGTCAGTAACTTGAACAGTGATACAACTTGCATTTCATGTGAATAGTAGGCCACTTCTGGAAAGGCTGTTAAGAGGGTCGTGCACTGGCAGTTTCTGTAGTCGCTCAAACTTGAGCAGTTTTGCTCTATGCCTCAATGTATACATGTTAGGTAGATAACGAACTCTGCTTTAACTTCTTTGACAGTAATTTCTGTCAATCAAATTACTTCAATGAAAAGAACCTAACTATGTGTTTTAATCATGTACCTACCGATAAATCTTTGGATGGAATTATATGTGGTGAAGCTGTCTCACCATGAATTTGGTATAGTCTATGCGAATGTATGATTAATAATTATGGCCTTAATTTCAGTTGAACATGGTTCATGGTCATCTGGCCGGCCCAGCACCTTTGTCCTTTATGCAAACTGTGTAAATGATCAAAAGTTGTCGAATATTTTTTACCTCTGAGGATATGATATTTTCTGTGTTGCAAGCTGTAAAGTAATGGTGTATTTCTACTTCTGCAAAATCCTTTTCCTGTCTTCGTATGTTTAGAAGGTGATGGCTTATATTTTTCCTATTGTAACACTGGCAGAGTACTACTAGGCAGGTAAAATTACGCCACAAGCATAAAATTGAGATTGCTCTACAGTTCTCTTGTTTGCAAGTCCTTAGTGGTGTTGAGAAAGACTCAGTCGATCAATGTCTACATGTACTTCAAATCTTTATTAAAGCTGATTTTCATCCTATATGTTACATGGAATTTTATTACAGAGCAAAGAAAAGGCAAACATCGCTTCTGCAAAAAGAACAAGAAGGATGTTGGATCGGAGGAAGTTGGATGAATTTCTGAACCATGAGGGTGGAAATGCTACATGAGGTCAACTTCATCATCAGGAATTGGTGTGTCATTTCTTTCCCTTTGAGCTGGTGGGCTGTTTGCACAAAGTGTTATTGGCATCAGTTTCTTATATCCAACAGTTTGAGATGCATATTGATACTCTGATCTTTTTAGTAAAGATTTAATTTTTGTTTTTGGCAAATAATCCTAGCATGGCACTTTTAACTTTTATTGAATGTTAATTCCTAGTAACTGTTGATTCCTTCAATCTTTTTCTTAGCTAGCTGCTACATATTTGTTAAGAATGCTACTTTGTTCAGTAATGATACGTAGAAGCACGAATCCAGTGTGATATTCTTGTAATCACTCCCATAAACTCTGGACACCAACTTGGTATTAGGAAGAAAAGGGTGTGCTAATAAAGTCTAAATATGAATTGAGGAGAAACAAAAGACTTGGAAGCAAATTATAATATGAGGAAATACTGTCCAGTCCATCACTGGACAATCAATATTTTGACCAATCATAAATCTAAATTTCAGATTTATGCGTGAAAAACTAATTAAATAGGACACCCTCTTGCTCAAGAATCTGCGTTGAACTTTTCACGCAAGAAGAAAATGACTTCTACGATAATTTTGGTTTCCTAATGTTTATTTGAAGTCTTCAATTCCAGTTGTTTGGTTCAATAAATCTATGTACTAAGAAGTTTTAAATAAGGTAATCTTGTAAAGAACTGTATTACAATTTATCTGAAATTTGATTTTAAATTTTTTTAATGTCAAACGTTCCCAGAACCATTCGAGCGTGAATTGGCCAGCCAAGCTCGTCCTTGAAGCAAAAATGATCAAGGCTTTGTGACATGTAGGTAAATGGAGATGACTAGATTCTACAGAAACATCGGCCCGCTAGAATTGAAAAACCCTAATCCCTTAAGCAGTGAATTGGCGGCGGTAATTTTCCATAAAATGTCACCGTTCAACAACCCTCTGTTTAACTCTGCTTACTTTACCACCGAAAAGTTTTCTTCTTAATCTCTATAGCTCTAGGGGTTATGGTGGAATATATATTGGTTTTTGGGGGGTTTGGGATTTATGGTTTGCTTTTGGTAATTGGTTTCGTCTTTATGGTTCATTAGTTAGGGTTTTGATTTTTGCTGATCTTCAATTGTTTGATTTGAAACAACTATGACGGGGATTTTGCGAAAAATTCCACCCTTTCAATAGTGGCAAGCTCATATGCATCAGTGTTTGCAAAACCCTAAGAAAACGTCAGAAATGGATGCCATAGGGCGCCGAGGTCCTCTTACTCCGGCGAGAGCTCCTCCGTCCACGGTGGCTGATTTCATATTCCATCGCCTTGTGTAGCAGCGTTGCCGCGATTGCAATCTGGGACTGGCCATGGAACATACATTTCATGATTAATATTTTCATGGAATTGTTCTCTCTTCGTTTCTCCTTTATGGGTATTGACGCGTTTTCATAATGAAATCGTTTACTTTGATTCGGGGCAAACCATTATTTTGGTGTTTGTAAATCCCTAGTGAAGCGTCGTAAATCATTGCTCGTTGACGTTGAAGGTACTCGCTGGATTCCGGCGAGCTCCTCCGTCTAAGGGTGGTCTCATATTCCATCGCCTTTGGGAGCGGCGTTGCTGCTATAGCCTGTTGGGACTGGCCATGAGACATACATTTATGTATTGAATGTGTATAGTCTTCAATGATTTTGTGCCAAAGACTATACTTTTAGATCAAAATACCATCTTTCGGGACTGCATGGCTTGTTTAAAAGCCTTGCTGTTATTCTGCAATTCTGAGGCACTATGCTCTGAGATCAAAATACCATCTTTTGTTCTTTGTTGCAGGTTTTGTATCTTACAGAGAAAAAACTGCAAAGCCTAGGGTTGATATGGATGCATCAAAGAAGTTTGATGGTGGATCACATTTGGGCTGTCCATACAAGATGCCTCCTCGTCAATTATCTTGATACACAAGCAATATCTCCCTAGGATGTTTAAGAAAATTTCATGCGTTGATCTTGTAATATTTTTATGGTTACAGCATCTCAGTTCTCAAATTCTGTTCCAAGGAATTGCTCGTTTTGAAGCACAAATGATGATCTTTTATGATGTTTTTCTTGTATATTTCACGTCATCTTGTCAATTTGGTAGCAAAACATTGACAACTTTTTCTGGTTTTTGAACGGAATTTCTGCAGAACACTGTAGATGATGACAAGTCTTCTATTCTCTAACTGTATTCTTCTAGGAAGATATTCCTTTTTACGTCCAAAGTTCTCTAGTTTATACAATTGGAACAAACTACACTTTGATTAAAGCACTTTGAGCAGAATTACTAAAGATGTCAAGGCACATATATATGGTCGAAGAATCTCAGAACTTAATGAAAGTGCCTCAAACTGTATCACGTAAATGAAAGATTGACTGGTAAGATTATGATACAAAGACGAAAGAACAAACTAATCTGGCAACTTCAAGTTGGAATAAGGTCGATGGTATCTTGGGGACTCAAATCCAATACCGTGTTAAATCTATCTGATGCTTATGACCCAATTGAAAGACCTAGGCAAGTAAGAAAATCGGTATTACCCTCTATATAATTAGACATTGAGAAACCTGTAAGCTGTACTTTGAGCCTGTATCAATAGTCAAATATAATCACTATTAAGGACCTCTTAATCCTCCAGAAACTGCAAAAGATGCTTGACAGATCCCTCCCATTTCCATTCCACATTATATGATGAACAAGTCCTCGTACCTTGTTTCTCTTCATCAGAACCAATTAACAGGACATGCAAGACCCAAATTCTTGCTGCTGATATCCAATGCCATTGCTGCACATGAATAACATGGTGGCAACAGAAAATCTGCTATTATTCTGCCTCTGCATTAATAGTAGTTCATGTTTATTCTAGTTCTTTATTCTAGTTCCCTAGCCATTTGAAAATTGTACAGAGATTTTGTAGCTTGATGAAACGTTATTCATAAAGAAAATGAATATCCTAACAAATGTAACATACAAGCATGACTTCGGGTATTTTGTCATTCAATCGCGTTATACGGCTAGGTTTTCAACTCTCCAGAAAACTGGTTAAAGCTAGAAACTCGTCTCATTCAGAGATAAAGCTGCTTCAGACCAAATTTCACCCAAGCATTAGGCTAGAACCTTTAGAGAAGTCCAGATGCAGTGACCATGGAAAGAAACTATATACCATTCTTATCAGATATGTAAGTATACACATATCTCATAAACCTTCTAATCCCATCCAAGTGATCCCTTGAAGCCAAAGTTCCAAATGTCTTCAATAATTCAGAGTCCAAATCTTAAGCCAGCGAACGTTGAAGGTAAACTATAACAATTTTCCTTTGATAGGAGATGGAATTTGAATACAAGGCTAGTGATACAGATAGGAGTTAGTATCTCCCAAAGCAGCAGCCTCATTTGCGTCACTCAAGATTTGGGTGTACAATAAGATCTGACTTTTCTTTCCCTGTAGCGTAACAAAATTTCTGACCAAAACAAACCACGTAACTGCATTAGGTATGAAGTCATTACTAAATCTGCTATAGAAGAATGAACAGGCATCATCCAGCATTCCCTTTCGGCACTGCCAGCAAAGTAGAGTGCTATAGGTAATACCATCAGGCTGTATTCCTTCATTTTAAAAAGGGATTTATAATCTCTTGAATACGGTCCATCTTGCCTAAGCCATCAATGACAGTGTTATATGTGACTATATCTGGTGCAAAACCACGATTAGTCATATATCCCTTAGAAATTCTAATGCGTCAGTTACTCTTATCATCTCTACATAGACCATCGAGTTACCCCTTACGGCATCATTTCTTCAAATAAACCCACGCTTTTTCAACAGCCCCAATTTTGTGAGCAGCCCAGCTCATCCTACTGAGGCCCAGCAGAATGCACAAGGATCAATTTTACAGACTCCTCGCAGAAGCACTCTGTCAAGGCTCGACCTCGTAAGTTGGAAGGATTTGCCATGTCAGCAATGACACAGAAAGCATGACAACACAATCATACGAGTTAACTACATACGATTAGGCAACAAGGAAAAGGGTGTATATTATGAGATTTTGCTCTAGTCCCTTTCTCATGTTTTTCTCTCTATTCTTCTATTTTCTGCCAAGTTTGGTTGTACTGTGGCTTTTCCATCTTACCCCAAAAGTTAGAGAATCAATCAAGCTAATTGATTTCCGTTTACTCACTGCATTGGTGCTTTTCATGGAGCTCTGTATAGATGGCAGAGTGTCAAACTCGTTTCTGCACCTTTGATGCGGAGGTTACCTCGATCAAAGAAGCGCAGTCCAAGCTTTGAGCAAATGTGGCCTCCCTTACTTCCACGTTGGCCGATCAATCCAAGCTTTGTTCGGTGCAACAACAGCTCCTTAAGCAGCTTCTCAATCGCCTCCGACGGTCGCGTCGACTTCTCAGCCAAGTGAAGGCTTATCAGTTCGTTTTGGATCTTTTTCCAACAACAGTCCACAAGCCGGCTCACCCCCACCTCTTTGCCATAAGTTAGCTTCAGTGGAGATGCCTCATTTTTCTGGTGCTTATGTGGATCGCTAGGTTTTCAACGCATCTCGCTGCTTTGATTTTTATGGCATACAAGATGAAGATCGCTTGACCATTGCTTCCTTTTATCTTGAAGCTGAAGCTTCGAACTGGTATGAATGGATGTATAGGAATCTTCAGTTGGCCGGCTGGATTCCCTTCACGGAAGCTTTGCAAAAGTGATTCCGTCCGAGAGAACTAGAATCACCTGAGGGGCAACTAGCTAAGTTACGCCAAACTTCCACAGTAGACGAGTTTCGTTCGCGTTTTGAGGCCACTATGAACAGGACCATGCTTCTCCCTTCGCTCTTTGTGATCCGTTGTTTCATATCGGGCCTTAGAGGAGAAATCAAAAATGCTGTGCTAATGACGGAGCCCACTGATTTTGAGGACGCAGTTCGGCTGGCCCATATGCATGAGCACCGACTACTGTTAGGAAAAGGCTTCATTAAGCCCAGCTTGCGTAGCAGCCCACCTATCTTACACACACCAAAGACGACTACTCCTATCATTCCATCCTCTTCGTCCTCTTTTTCGGTCATCTTGCCTATCCTTCTGTCTAGAACTAGCAGACATTGCGCAAATGCGCAGTCGTTATCTTAAATAATATGTCCACTTAGTTTACATTTTACGATTATTCTATTAATCTATATATTATAATAAAACAATTTAAGGAAAAAAAATTGTTATATTGAAGTTTAACTTTTATAATAGGTACATGATATATTTATTAATCGTGGTTGTGTTTTATATTAGCATAATAATTTTGTTTAAAAGAAAGGTTATTTGATGTTCACGAAGCATCTAGTGTCTTTGTATCATAAATGGATAATGTTCTCAGGTTCAATCAATATGTCATCTTTATTTGTGTACGTTAAGTTCAGCCATAATAAAAGAATATTAACAAGTTCAGGTTGAGCGTGTCTAAAGAACAGTGTCAAAACTTTAGTCATTACCTATTTTTATGATTTACAAGAGGATTGTTTTTCTTGAATATTTATGATATGACTTGCAACCACGAGAATTCTAAACTTACATGTTTATTTGTGTACAATAAGCGTGTCAAAGAATGTTTGCATTTTTAAGTGTCACATTTGGTGAAATTAAACACGTTAAATCATGACATAGGAGGACAAAGTAAAAGGAATTATCTTACCTCACGAAAATATTTAGGGAACAACTTTTCTGAATTTGTTATGGTTACAGAATGTATTTAACAAATACAAAAGAAGTCTAGGATAATTTGGGTTTCTTGTTGCTGTCATCAACATCTGCACTTGAGCTAGGATTCGTTTCATTAAATCTTTTTTGAAGGCATTGTCTGACATTGGAAGAAGAACTGATGATATCTTCAACAATATAAAAACAATAAAATATTAGTCACATAGTATAAAAGTAAACATAAATTTATTGTGGTTACAAATGCTAAGTAAATCATTAATTGATAACAATATAATTTATCATAAACCTGACACAGGTGTTGATGATGTCATTTCATTGCTGAT
>JANQBM010000003.1:3760668-3771359 GCA_025594535.1 Erythroxylum domingense
ACGGCGGGCTCGAAACACACGCGTAAGAAACCTTGTCGACAAAATGAACGGTCCAAAACAACTGAAAACGCAAAACATATAATCCCCGCAAGTCCACTAAGTTCCCCGCAAGTCCGCAAGTCCACTCTTGTCTTGTCCCAAGTTTAAACGATCTTCACTTGTTCATAAAAACCCAGAAGTTGTCAGCCAAAGAATCTGTTCTTGGTGTTCATCGTAGAAAAGTTTTAATCTTTCGATAAAAATAGAAAATTTCCGTTTTTTGTATTGACGGAGAATCTATTCTTGGTTTTAGCTTTATAAAGATTCAATCTTGTTGGTGTTTGTTGTTAAAAATGGCGGACTCAGATAACGAGTCAGGAGGGCATAATAATGCTAGTGAGTCGTCAACGAGAGACCAAGAAAGATTCTTGCCAATAGCAAACGTGAGCAGGATCATCAAGAAAGGTTTGCCTGCAAACGCAAAGATATCAAAGGACGCGAAGGAGACAGTGCAAGAGTGTGTGTCGGAATTCGTAAGCTTCATAACAGGAGAGGCGGCAGATAAGTGTCAGAGAGAGAAGAGGAAGACTATTAACGGAGATGATCTGTTGTGGGCTATGACTACTCTGGGTTTTGAGGACTACATTGATCCCTTGAAGATTTATTTGCAGAAGTACAGGGAGATGGAGGATGAGAAGATTGCTACCACTGGTGACTGTCGCAAAGGGGATCATAGAGATGGATCCGCCGTGGGTGGTGGTGGTCGTCGTGATCTTGTGAGTAGTGGAGGTGAGTTTGCTGGAGGTGGGATATATGGTGGTATCCAAACTAGCATGATAATGACGATGGATCATCATCAACATCACCTCGACAACCACCACCATCAACAACACAGGCACGTGTATGGATCTGGTGGTGGTTATGGTGGTGGTGATGGTGGAGGAGCATCTTCTGGTAGAAACCAGAGGTCAAGCTAATAACATCATTTAATTTTTTGCTTCCTCTTCGTTCTCTTTCTGCTATAAATTTCTGGTCTTCATTAGTGAAGGTTGTGCTTGATGAGTGATGATGATACATAGCACTTTCTTTTTTTTTTATATTTCAAAATATAAAAATTAATGCTTACAATTTTTTAATGAAAATTTAAATAACTATTTTATATAATAATTCTCTTAAAAATCTTCCTAAATTCAATAATATTTAAATAAATTTTATGATACTTTTACCTTAATATTGTTATTAAATTTTGATTACAATAACCGTTCCCATTAATAAATATTAATATTAAAGGTTAATTTATAAAAGTCAAAATATTAATAATTCATTTGTAATAAATAGGCTTCTGTATATCATAATTATTATTATTGAGCAGCATTTATTCTAACAATTGAAGAATTAATGAATCGTAAGTTAATCCAAAAGCAGAACTAATTCTATCCTAGTGAAAAGAAAGGCAACACTTATTTGCTTGCTCTAAAAAGGAAATGCATGTGAAACCACAGAACTTGAATCCCTTGAGCTGGTAGAATTCCTCCAGCAACCAGTTGTATAAACCAGAAGTTAGGTTCTTGTCAGGTCTTGAGCATTCACGTACAAGCTGGTCTTATGATCTGATTCAGATGATTTGATAGGCAATGGCTTAAACCCTGAATATTTCTTATCTTTCTTTGCTACACATATTTCTGACATATGCTTCAGAAATGGCTTTTGTTGAACAAAAGGTTGTGCCATATATTCCTCCCATGGCATCCACTACAAGCAATTGAATTAGGCTTATCAGTATAATCACCACCAAATGTCCCATTCAAGGTTTTAAATTGCCATTGACCGTTGTACGCTCATCCCGTACAGTAATTTAAAACTTTGATCCTGATTAAACAGGACGACCATCAGGACTTACCTCAGCTGCCTCTATTTCCAATTCCTGTTTCTGGATTTCAGAAGATAGGGGCTGCAACATGCAGAGGAAGAACAAGTCAGACTTCCCAAAGAATGCCTTGTGACTTTGCCTGCAGATTATGTTCATGGACCAAAATGTAAAAAGTTCGTTAGTTCCACAAAGAGATTAGTTCCCAGCTGGTGAATGATGTTTCTGAAGATGTGAAAACCTGAAAGCTAGCAGTTCTACGAACTCCGTGTCTATCTGACAAAAACCAAAAAGGAACAAGAACATTCATCAGGTTGGAGAACCTCACAATCAAAATTACGAAATCCTCAGTGGTGTCTCATGTCAATAGAGAAATTAAAGATATAAACTTATGTTCTTACTGCTGTTTCTTCTTTGACTTCTCTCACTGCGGCATCACTTATGTCTTCTCCCTGAGACAAGAAGAAGAAGGTTGTTCAAGTTCTGGTGCAAATTCTGCAGAATACAATCCTGAGGAGAGAAATTATGGTAAAACTGATACCTCCTCAACCACTCCAGTGGGGAACTTCCATATACCTTTCCCTCGTAATATTCCTTTCTTCTCTTGGACCACGAGAACCTGACAATTTAGTTTTGAATTTGCATATGATTGAGCACTGTAGGAAGCAAAGAGTTTTTAACAGGTTCAGGAAACAACATTATGCAAGTGTACCTCTCTCTTCTCATTCATAACAAACGCCCCAATAGCTACTCTGTGAGAGGCATTTGCTGGAAGTGTATGAGCATCTTCAGATATCCACTTTACAAGCATCACGTATTTTGGCTCTGCATGATGATACCAGAAACCTTCCTGCGCAGGTACAATGGTTTCCAAGGTCAAAAGATAGAACACAATGAGGAGAAACATCAAACTCAGGAATTTGACAAATATATGCGTTTTTTTGAGTCATAACCTTGACTACAGCTTCAAGTAGATTGACTAGTTCAATGGGCACTTTAATCCAAATGCCCTTCTTACCCTGCAAAGAATGTTCAAAAACTCATCGTTACCAAAGAAAGCACGTATATTCAGGAAGTGAAATGAGTGACGCATCTCAAACACTTGCAGATATGCATAATCAAGGTCTTTGCTTAACAAGTATTACCTGCTTCTTCCATAGAGCAAGTGATGCTCCGAGAATCGAAGCAAAAGCCTCTGAATCCATAGGCTCACTCATCTCAACAATAACACCTTCATGATCATCATCAACAGCTGTGAGTACTATTCCATTGTTAACTACCACTTGCTCCATCACAGCCAATGAATTTGCAAAAGCTGACATTTTTTCAGTTGGCACGTTAGGGACTAGTCTACAACAAAGAGGCAGCCAGTAGAGACAAACAAAAGAATTTTGTAACTGAACATCATTACCTCAAACTGGGAAAAGCAGACTTGCGAGAACGAGAAAATGGCAAATGTGATAACAGAAGAACAATGGTGGTGGTCCAGCGCAGAGAAGGAAATGGCTTGATCATTATATATAGGAACAGAGAATTGAAATCAAAGGAGAAGGAAGAAAGGAAATTTTGAAATGGGGCATTGAATCGTTCAAGACAGTCCAATGCATGTTCGTGTATTAAGGGCAATGGGACTTGAGAGTCTTCTTCCATCGCTAAAACGCTGAATCTGCCAAATAAAATGCATATTATATATACATGTTCTGTTAAGTTCATTCTGTTTAATTAATAAATGAATAAGTTAGCCGGTAATGAACTGCTCATTACGCTACTTTGAAATGATCAACCCTTACGTGTTTTACGGCTACAGAGAGTCCTCTGCTCTGTGCTATCCACGTCATGCCAGTCAGATGTTACTTAAGCATGATATTTTATTCTGACTCAGAACTTAAGTTGAATCGATAAAAATGACGTCGTTTATTAAAAATTAATTTTATTTAAAATTAATTAAATTAGGCTAAGATCGTGAAAAGGAAGAAGAAAACAAAAAAAAGGGCGCTCATTACCATTTGACCGCTTTCGTTTTATGTCTCCTTTCATGCTATCAGGAAAACTTCTCGCAATCTGAACTTTAATTTTGACAATTTCTTGAGACCATGGATTCGGAAAATCAAACCATGAATGTGACGTTGGTAAAGTTGAAACCTTGAAATGGACGTGGGTGTAGAACTTTGTTGAATTATCATGGTCACCGTGTACACACCTGTTAAAAATATTCTATGGAGTGCATTTAATTACTTGCATAGCACATCAAAATCAGACAAATTCATGATATTCTGAATCATGAAACTGAATTTGTTTTGTCTCCAAGAGTTATTGATAACTAATATGAAGAATATGCAAACCTTTTTTGTTGAAGTCGATGAACTTAAAAATTCAACCCATACTGAAAGTTTACATGTACAGTAACAACTTTATATGCTCACGTGAGAACCACCTGCTGCCGCCGAGCCTGGTTACGTGGGCTTGTTACCCAAGTGGGGGCATTAAGGTGATAGAACGTGGGCTCGGTTTAGAAGGTTGGTTTCGATGTTAACAAGTATTGGCTTGCCCGATCCAAGTAAGGAGTTAAACTGTGTTGGTTGAGCGAAAGCATAACTGACATGGCTTCTAAAGTGTTGGGTAAAGCGTCAGGCTGGTTTCACAGAGCAGCGGTAACCGTCCACTTCTTACAGTGGATGGATAACAGGCCGATGTTACTCGGGGCCCCATAACCTGATGGGCCGTCCTATCTGAACTATCACCTTTTATCTTTTCGGCTTATTTAAAAAAAGAAATCATTTTTAACCCGGTTCAAACAGAGAAAGGGGCATAATGGTAACTAGAAAGATCATCCGACGAAAACTACACACATTTTACCCTCTTTTACTCACATCAGTTACTAGTCGACGTTTCACCCGCCTCCCTTCGTAACCCTAATTTAAACTCTTTTATATTTTACTTTTTTAATTTTTTTACCACTATGGAACTAGTAAACGGCGACCGGCGGTTAACAAACGCCGACGAGTTTCCTCAATACATAACCCCATTTCCAACAGCCGGAACACTTCTTCTCTCTAACCCTGCGTCGGCGTTTCTCTCCCCCGATGTCAACCACCCGCCTCAGAAGCTCCGTCCGATCAGAGGAAACGGCGGAAGGTCGCCGCTGATCTCTCTTCCGGACGATCCGCCGCCTCTTTTTCAGCAGAGGACGGAGGTGGGAGGGGTTCTGGATGACGGCGCGCTGGGAAATGTGGGACTTTTAAGGAATATGGTGGCGGGAGATATGGCGGTTAACGGTGGTGGTGGTGGTTGTGGTGAGAGAGTGGTGGTAAATGATTCGGTGAAAGTCTGGTCGAATTGGGTTGACCCGAATTGTGAGGGAGGTGTTTCGTTCGATGCTGAGTCAAGGTGAGGTCTTTTTGTGTGATTGTACTCTTTATGGTCTTGTCCGTGTTTTAGTGATTGCGATGGTTGGATACTTATATTCTTGTAAAAGTTAAAAGCTTTGTGGTTTGATTAACTACTGTTTCTTGACAATATGTATAAACTGACATGGCGGTTTTAGATACTCAAGTAATGATTGATGTGATCGAAACGTATGTGAGACTCAAGTGATGCTATAATCGCTATATATGAGGATTAGCTGCTTATAAGGTTTTCTAGAACTTGTTGAAACTCTCGACTTATTTTACATTTTTAGCTTGATTTGTGTGGAATTTTACCCACATTCTATAACTTAGTTTCTGCAAGGCGTGAAAGAGAGGAGGGTGATCGTGGATTTTGTTTCAGGGAATTAGTTTCATGGATTATGGTCGAAATGTATAGGCTTTTTGAGAATGCAACTCCTTACTTTATGTTTAGTCTGCTGTAACTGGAGCTTTAAGGGTCTTTGTGTTTGTTTTTACTCTTTTCTTATGTTCTTTTCCAGTTCATCATCAGATGGGGATGATTGTGGTGATTCCTTTAAGGCGGTGAAGGAATCTGCTAATCGTAAAAGGAAAAGGAAAAGAAAGAAAAAGCTGGAAGATTTCTTGGAAAATTTGGTGATGAGAATGATGGAAAAGCAAGAGCGAATGCATCACCAGTTGATAGAGATGATTGAGAAGAGAGAAAGGGAGAGAATTATTAGAGAAGAAGCTTGGAAAAAGCAGGAGATAGAAAGGCTCAAGAGGGACGAGGAGGCTAGAGCCCAAGAGAGAGCTCGAAACCTGTCCCTCATGTCCTTTATACAGAATGTCATGGGCCATGAAATCGAAGTCCCCCAGCCATTGACACCAATCTCTCCTCTTGAGACTAGTGGAGACAATGATGGCAGCAATCTGCCAACCCAGATAGACTTCAAGTGCAACTCAAGCGACAGAAGATGGCCGGAAGCTGAAGTTAAAGCCCTCATAATGCTGAGATCCACTGTGGAAAAAAATTTTCAACTAATTGGCTCCAAGTGCCTTAACATCTGGGATGAGGTATCTGCTAAAATGCATAATATGGGCTATGACCGTTCTGCTAAGAAGTGTAAAGAGAAATGGGAAAACATGAACAAGTACTTCAGGAAGTCCATGGGAAGAGGTGGGAAGAAGCGGTATGGAAATGGTAAGACATGCCCTTACTTTCATGAGCTCACCCTGTTATACAACGAAGCGGTTATGAATCATGTTACCTCTGGCCATGTTAGTAATGAAAACGAGGTCAATAGTGCTAGACATTAGAGGTTGGTTAATTTAGGATAGGTTTTATCTCTTCTGTTCACAAACCTGTTTGAATGAAAATCTTGACAGGGCTGGAATTAGATTTACAATTTCATTTGGACGTGTCTATCCTCTGAACAAAACTCAGCCTTATTTAATCCATTTCTCCAGTATTTACTAATGTACAAAGCAACCTGATTACTGTTATCATCAAATAAAAACGGGTGAAAGGTGCATTATCCAGTTCTTCCTTTGTGTTTGGAGTTACTGCAAATCTTTATATTCTAGTTGTTTGTCGTTTGTTGAGAGTTTATCGTCTTCACTGCAAATTTAAACATGTATAATGAGTTTGTCATGTCTGTAGGTTACTAACTTCACCTTAGTATCATCACCAATCGCCAAACAAAGACTGCAAGGAAATAAGACCAACAGAGATGAACCAACTGTAGAGTTAGTCTTCTTCATATTAATAGAGAGAAGAGTAGAAGAAGCGCAGATAGAGGAGTTAAAAAGATAAAAGTCATTTTGAAGTTAAAGAGTTATAAGAGTTGAGGTACTTAATACACAGACCTTGGCTTCAGTTATCTTTAATGCCAATTAACCCTTGAAAAGGTTTTTAGTACGCAGACCTTGGCTTCAGTTATCTTTAATGCCAATTAACCCTTGAAAAGGTTTTTAGACGTAACCTGGTATTCAAGTCTTTTGTAGTTAATAACATAGTTGAGATCAAACGTACCTGAAATGGAATCACAGGATTTCCATTATTACCACCAAAATAAAAAAGAATCAGTGTAAATCGAACTTGATACCTTTTTAAGTTAACAAGCGTCTGGGACAAACTCAACTGGTTGAACTTAGTTATTAGGGGAAAAAAACATAAGATACTTGGTGTATATGAGCTCAATTGTTATTGTTAATGTCCTGCTAGTCATGACTAGAGAAGTGACTAACTAGGATTATTTTAAAGCTTTTACAATCCAAAATAATGCCTGTTTAAGATATGATCATCGTCAACTGTACCTTTAAACGTTGCATTTACCACTGCTTTTCATGGATGTACAAATCAAATTACGAGTCTGGTTTTAGTACGAGGGAGAAGATCTATAGGAAGTTCCCCACTGGAGTTGTTGAGGACTTTGTTAACATAATTCTCTCAGCCTGGCGTTGCACTCTCTGCAGAATTTTCATCAGAACTTGTAGAACATAACAAGTAATCCATCTCTCCAATAAGAAGCTACTTGTGTTGGAAATTCAGATTCGAGAACTAGTTCCTTTAAAGATATACCATGAATGGGTACTTAATCTGTTGGTGTTCATGTACAAGATTTTTAAGAATTCAGGTAACTCCATACAGGTTTGCTCTCCAACGCTCGTATGCAGAAGCCTGAGCATTGTCATTGTTCTTATCTCATTGTTGCAGAAAGAAACATAACAGAATTCGAGATCTAAATGTTCAGGTTCTCGGAACAAGAGAGTTGCTTGTACAAAAATTCTGAAGACCAGACAAATTAAATCTGTTAATAGAGTTATATCTGCAAAAAGGAATCCAAGTTCTGACATATACATATTCCATTTTAGGGCAAGCAATAAGTGTTTCAACTTGCAATTGCTTATGTATCATCAACCACAACTGTCACTAGCTAACTCCATTTCAGAACAATATAGATTAAAGAAAACGAAGAGGCAACAAATTCTACAAATTAACATCTGAGGAATCACAATTACTTCACCTCTGGTTCCTACCAACGGATGCTCCACCACCACCCACCACCACCTCCAGATTACTGGTGGTGGTTGTGGCTGTGGAGGTGACGTTGCTGATGACCCATCATCATGCCAGTTTGCATACCTCCATAAACCCCACCACCAACAAACTCACTCAGATGATCACCACCGCCACTCACGGCGGATCCATCTCTATGATCCCCCTGGCGACCACCACCACCAGTGGCAGCAGTCTTCTCACCCTCCATCTCTCTGTACTTCTGCAAGTAAATCTTCAAGGGCTCGATGTAGTCCTCAAAACCCAGAGTGGTCATAGCCCACAACAGATCATCTCCATTAACAGTCTTCCTCTTCTCCCTCTGACACTTATCTGAAGCCTCTCCTGTTATGAAGCTTATGAATTCCGACACACACTCTTGCACTGTCTCCTTCGCGTCCTTTGAGATCTTTGCGTTTGCAGGCAAAGCTTTCTTCATAATTCTGCTCACGTTTGCTATTGGCAAGAATCTGTCTAACTCTTTCGTTGACGACTCACTAGCATTAGGCCCTCCTGACTCGTTGTCTGAGTCCGCCATTTTTAACCGCAAACAACACCAAGATTGAATCTTTATCAGAAGCGTCTGGTTTCTTATCAACAAGAAAGGAAAACAACCAAGATTGAAACTTTATGCGAAGAAAAACTAAGAACAGATTCCTGGATTGAGAAAGAACATAAAGCCTGGACTTTCATGAACAAGATAAGATCGTTGAAACTTGGGTAACTTTTAGTTAAGAGATTAAGTTGTTGAATCGGACAAGACGAGGGTGAAGATTAAGCACCATAACAGGCTAATAATAGAAATGGACTTAGGTTCTTGGCGACTAGTAAATGTAAATCTAGAAAGATTTTGCATTGTTTATTTGTTTTTTTAACTATACGCGTGGAGTGGTTTTGGACCGTTCATTTGTTGATAAGATTCTTACACGTTCCAATCACTTTGGCCGTTTGATCAAATATGCAATAATTATTATTTTCAACAAAGCTTCCATTGATAAGTTTGAATTTTTCACCACTAATATTAATTCTAAATTATTAAATTATTTATTTAAAAATGTGTATTAAATAAATAGTGACTGTATTATAAAAATAATTAGAAATATTCTTTTTTAATCATAATATTAATTACTCCAACATAATATCTTTTTTATCTTATTTTTAAAATTAATAATAGATAATTTTCATGACTATTATCGAATTCTTTTACATCAAATTAAAAGGATTAGAAAAAAACAATATTATCAAACAACTGCAATTTATTTTTCATATTAAAACTCATAAATTACACCACAACATACATGTGATTAACTTTTTACTTAGAGGCACTGTGGAGAATGTAGAGAACAGCGACCAAGATGACTGGAAAGAGAAGCAAAAGAAGAGCAGAAGGTGGGTGCAGAGGCCCCATTCCTAGTGGCACCAAGAAGATGATGGCCACTACAACCAGAAAAGCCACCGTCGAGCCGCTGCCCCAGCCGTACTCTCCCTCCATTCTCGTCTTCAACAGAGAGAGTTTTATGAGCAGTACTACTTGTTGCCGATTATGGAGATACGGACGAGATTGTTTACGTATGACACAGAACTGCGTACGTTTGGTGAAGTGCATGAAACTTATATTATACATATATATACACAGAAAGAGAGGTGATGGGTTTACGGTTGGTTTTGGTTTAAACTCAAAAGGATGCAACGGTTGACTTGAGAGGGTGCGAATAGGAGAGAAGGAGACATGACTGTTCTCTCTCTTTTTGTTACTTATTTGCTTATCCTTGATAAAATTTCTTTTAGAATCTTCTAAAAATCCAAAGATTTAATTAGTTTAATAATAAAAATTTTAATGAGTTTAATTTGTAATTTTTTTGGTTCGATGTAATTTAATAATATTTTTCGATAAAAATTGATCAGTTAATTAATTAATTAATCAATTTATGTAAACTAATTAATTTTTATAAATAAAAATTAACTTAATAATTTATTTTTTAATTAAACTTAAATTTTTTCAATGAACATTTTAAACCTTAAAATTTTCAAAATTTTTAATTTTATTTAAATTTTAACGATTTTATGAGAATTTAATAGTGATTGAACATTTTAAAACTTAAACTTTTTTTTCTTATCGGTTCAAATTTTAGTCCAATTTTTAATTAAAATTTATCTTATGTAAGTACTATTTTTTCTTTCTTCTAATTCTCTAATATGAAATTTTATATTAATAACATGCAGAGTAAAGTTTTATTAAAGTAATTTTAATCTAAAAAGTAATCAGATGATCTAAAATTATGTAAAAGTGCTTAGTGATATTAAAAATATTAAAACGGTTCTTTTAACAAATTTATATTATATTGTTTTAAAATAAAAAATTATTTTTTAGTTTTTGTAATATTATGAAATATTTTTAAGTAATTTATAATAATAAAAA
>JANQBM010000003.1:3775925-3789489 GCA_025594535.1 Erythroxylum domingense
TTCGAATCTAGAAAATGTTTTGAATTAGACTCAAATTCTATCTATACTTGTAAGATTGAGTTGAGCTTGATTGAACTAATTAAGATGAGCATCTTAAAATTTAAATTTATTGGGAATAAACTAAATTAATTATTGAATTTATCAAATATTCTTTTGAAACAAAAGAAGAAGTCGATAAATATTTTACAATTTATTTTCATTTTTATTTTTTATTTTAGCTTTTAATTTTTAATTTTTAGTTTTAAACAAAAATAAATACATGTTTATATAATTATATTTTTATTACTCATAATAATTATATATTAAATAAAATTTAAATTTTATAAATCAATTAAGTAAATAATTTTATTTTAGTTTTTATATTTATTATCAGATATTAATAATTAGTAAAAGTTAGTATTTTATATAAAATAAAATAAATATATTTATTAATTAAATTTAAATTTTCTTAAAAATTTAAAGATAATTATATTGTATTAATTAAATAATATATATTTAGTTGATAGTAAATCAAATTATAACATAAACAGAAAATGGAAAATTAAAATCCTTTTTTGTAATTTTTATAAACATAAAAAGTGGAAATAAAAAGTACAAATAAAAAGCTCAATCAAATAATTTTCTTACTAAATTAAAAACGAAAATAAAAATAAAAACTAAAATAGAAATAAGTTATTTTATATTCAAAAAGTCATAGTCAATTTCCATTTCTTTATTGCATAAAACCAAGAAAATGGTTACAATTTAATATTGTTATCCTAATTATTAATGAATATTAACAAAATTGATGTCTTAAGAAGTAAATAAAATTGAATTGGTGTCTAATATTTATTAAAAATCGAAGTTATCGAATTTAATTTGAATTTATTAAATTTTAAATTAAATTTTCTTAAGTAAAATAAATAATGTCGGCTTGCACCATGGCTCATGTGCGAGGTTGGACGAGGACAGGGACGAGGAGAGAATATAGAACATAGATAGAGATAGATATATATTACACCTCACTTACTTACATCTCCAGTTCATTTCGCGACCCTGTTTTCTTCTGTTTCTGTTCTGTGCTGTTTCAACCCCCCCAAAAGAAGAAACATAGAAGCTTGAACTTTTTCAACCCTATAACCTTCCATGACCGAACTAGTTTTGCTTCAGCTTCGAAGCTTCTAAGCAAAACACGACGTTCTGAAAGAGAGAGAGAGATAGAGAGAAAAATGGAAGACAAGCTTCAAATACAGCTTAAGGATGTGGGATCCAAGCTTCAACAGAGTCTTCCCCCTTCTAAAGACGCCCTCGTTAAGCTCCTTAAGGTGTGGTTTTCTTTACCAAGTTTCTCTTCTTTTTTTTTTTTCTCTTTTTAGGTTTGGTTAGTTAATTCTGTTATTCTGTTTGTGGTTGTTAGCTTGCTGGGAAAAATAAATAGTGTGGAAAATGGAACGTAGTGAATTTGGTATTTGGGGATTTCTTGTGGTGTTTGGTTTGGTTAGTTGACGGCCAAATTGAGTTAGTTTCGAGTTGAAGATGAGATGTACTTTGTTCAGGTTCTTCTCTGTGGAAGCTGTATTGTTTGACGCGAGCTTAAGGATTGAGAATTTATTAGGTCAGAGATTATTTATTTGCTTGCTTTCAAGTAGAGATTTAGTTTTTGGTGAGCTTCGGTGTTTATGGAGCATTTTATCTTGAAAATCAGGTTGAACTAGGGTCTGTTTTTCGTATAGGATTTGTTTTCCATCTAGGGTTTGCTGCTCTGGGAAACTTTCACTTGTTACTTTTTGGGGTTACGATGTAGAAATTGCTGTTATTTGTTTAATTTATGTTCGTTGCAAAGAGTGGACAGAGATATTTGCTAGGGTAATGCTGTAGTTTGAAGTTGTGAGATATGTTAATGTGGAGTAAATTATTGACCTTTGGTGAGACAAGTGGATTGTTAGTGAATTGACCTTTAGTGAGACAAGTGGATTGTTAGTGAACTTTTAGTTTGGGTGTGAAACATCCTTTAAGACAGGTCAAATAATTAATTGAATACTTTTTTGTTCTATCCAACTTAAGTGATGGAAATAAAGACATTTCCTTCGATCAACTTATAAATGCATTTCTATTTTGAATTCTTGAGTTAATAAATAATGATTGAGGTTTTGAGTGGTGACCTGTCTGCTAGTTGAATGACCTGATGTGAACATTTAACAGTTTAGAGTTTAGGCTAGATGTATTAAGTTTTATTATCCCGTAGAGCTAAGAAAAGGTAAAATGCTATCGTTACATCCTTGTGCTGGAAACTTGGTGTGTGAAAATGTATAAGTTGAATATGCTTCATAGCTTTTTATTGGTGCGAATTATGTCTGTGGGCTTTAACTGGAGTTCCTCTGTGTTGAAATAAGGGTGTAGGGACCAACACAATGTAACCAGAAGTTGCTAGGACTGAGCTGAGACTACTTGGTGTGTGACTTAGGTTTTTGCGACCAATTACTGGTTCAACTAAGCATTAATGTCATGGATGTTTTGTTTGTCATCTCATACTGCTTTGTTAGTCGTCTAATAAATTTTGTGTTTTTTTGGATCAATCTGCCCTGGTTGCTGATTCTTGGTATGTGTCTTGGTTGGTAATATTGGACTTTTAGTACTGGAAAATAGTTTTGGCACTCTAGCATGTATTTTCATTATAGGGCATAAATTTACATTGTTACTCGTTACTTGCTAATAATATTTGCTGTACTTGCAGCAAGCTGCTGCCTCTCTGTCTGAGATGGAGCAATCACCATCTGCTTTGATGATGGAGTCAATGCAACCTTTTCTTGATGCAATTATCAAGCCAGAATTGCTAAAACATCAAGATAGAGATGTTAAACTTTTGGTTGCAACCTGTATTTGTGAGATAACCAGAATTACTGCACCTGAAGCTCCTTACAGCGATGAGGTTCTAAAGGTGCTTAATCTTTATGGAAGTTATTGACTAAAGGATTCCATGTTACTTACAAGGCTTAAAAATTTTATTCGTAGCTGATTGGTCTCTATATGCAGGATATTTTTCAATTGATTGTAGGCACTTTTAGTGGGTTAAGTGATACTAGTGGTCCCTCATTTGGAAGGAGGGTTGTTATTTTGGAGACTCTTGCGAAATATAGGTCATGTGTTGTGATGCTGGATCTTGAATGCGATGATCTGGTGAATAAAATGTTCAGTACATTTCTTGCTGTTGCAAGGTGTGTTGTATCTCGAGGCCTTTTTTATGATGCTCAAGTTATTTAAAGTGATTGATCTTGAAACTCTGGGTTTTGCAGTGATAATCATCAGGAAAGTGTATTGTCTTCGATGCAGACAATCATGGCCCTTCTCATTGAAGAAAGTGAGGATGTCAGAGAGGATCTTTTGCTTATTATATTATCTGTATTAGGTCGTAGCAGAAGTGTAAGCATCTATATTTAATTGGACGCAATTATGTGCTTTATTGTCAGCTACAATTTTTTTGTTAATTTGCATTTCTTCTTATATGGCATCCTTACTGGGTTGGCATTTGGTAATTTTTTAATTCTAGGATATCTCCAATGCTGCAAGGAAGCTTGCGATGAATGTTATAAAGCAATGTGTAGGAAAACTTGAAGCAGGCATAAAACAGTTCCTCATATCATCAATGTCTGGGGATAACAGGTCCACAAACAACCAGATTGACTACCATGAAGTTATATATGATGTTTATTGTTGTGCTCCTCAAATCCTATCAGGAGTTGTCCCATACCTCACAGGCGAGCTATTGGTAATTCCAATTGATGGCCTACTTATGCACTTCAATGCCTAAGATGTAGAATAATCTTATTTCAAGATAAATTTCTTTCTGTTCCATGGTTATCTAATCACAGCTATCATTGGTTGAAGCATTTTCTCTTACATAGAAATCGAACAACTTTACTTGCGTGTTTTGATATGGTTATGTGTATATTAAGACTTTTTTTTGGTTTAAAATTCTGAACAAGTTTGTTCCAAAATCTGCAGACTGATCAACTAGGCACTCGTTTAAAAGCTGTGAAATTAGTTGGAGATTTATTTGCTATGCCGGGATCTGCCATTACTGAATCATTTCAGCCAATTTTTTCAGAGTTTTTGAAAAGATTGACTGATAGAGTAGTTGAGGTCAGGATGTCCGTCCTTGAACATGTTAAAAGCTGCCTATTATCAGATCCGTTGCGTGCTGAGACTCCCCAAATCATGTGTAAGTTTGCTGAGTCGCTTGACAAACTTATTCTTTGAGAGACTCAACCAATATTGGTTTTGGTTCATTGTTTTCCAGCTGCCCTTTGTGATCGACTGTTGGACTACGATGAGAATGTTCGAAAGCAAGTTGTTGATGTGATCTCCAATGTGGCATGTCATGCCTTGAATTCGGTTCCTGTAGAAACAATAAAAGTAGTTGCAGACCGTCTGAGGGACAAATCAGTAGGCTCACTCTTTTCTTTTTTCTTGTAGCCTAACTACTTTTTGTTGTTCTTTATAGTAATTAATGCGTATGCTTTCTTTCTTTTTTTTTCTGGGACTTTTAGTTACTTGTTAAAAGGTATACAATGGAGAGACTTGCTGAGATATTCAAAGTTTATTGTGTGAAGTCCACTGAGGGCTCAATAAATCCTAGTGAATTTGATTGGATTCCTGGAAAGATTTTGAGGTGTTTGTATGACAAAGATTTCAGGTAAGACATCTTACTTTGCAAACTAATCTGCATTTTTCTTTTCTTTTCCATTTCCTCATTTGCTGCTCATGGACATGCTTTAGTTGATCTGATGAACTTTATAGCTTTTTAGTACTTGCTTCTCCATTTACTGGTTTAAAATTGTTTCTAACATGTATCATTACTCTTCAGATCAGATACAATTGAATCTGCTCTTGGTGGATCTCTATTCCCAGCTGAGTTCCCCATCAAAGACAGAGTTAAGCATTGGGTCAGAGTTTTCTCTGCATTTGACAAAGTTGAGCTTAAAGCTTTTGAGAAGATTCTGGAGCAGAAGCAAAGGTGAGTAGCTCATGTTTGGTTATGATATGACTATTGATACAGCCTTCCTTTGTCATTTTTGAGAATTTGATGGTTCTGGATGCAGATTACAGCAAGAGATGCAGAGATACCTGTCGCTCAGGCAGATGCATCAGGTATGCAAATCTAGTGAATTTAAGTCATTCATGTTTAGATTAAGAGTTGTGGTAAACAATCAAATATTTGCATCTCATTCACTTACAGGATGGTGATGCTCCTGAGATCCAGAAAAAGCTCTTGTTTTGCTTCCGGATCATGTCCCGCTCATTTGCTGAACCTGTAAAAGCTGAGGAGAATTTTCAGATACTTGATCAATTGAAAGACGCCAACATTTGGAAGATTTTGACAAGTCTTGTTGATGAAAATACTAGCTTCCATCAAGCCTTAAACATTCGTGTAAGTGACACCAGTTATTAATATTTTCTGTTCAGAAAACTAGAATTGATGATATGTTGGCATCAAATTTGGGGCACTAAGCTCAGGAAGCTTTATGCTTTCAACTAGAGTGGTAATCTCACCATATTTATGAAAATTGTGTGCTTGGAATAACAGGCATTACTATTACCTTTGCTGTTGTCATTCCAACACATCAAATTCTGATCATACCATTAACAAGGAATCTTTATTTTGTACAAATTTGTTATTATGATTCATATGCTTAATAGTTATTATTCTATCTTTATACATATCTTACATCCAGTTTTGTAAACTTGCCAATTTGTTGCCACTCGAGCCAAAATAGCTTTCCTTTATTTGATTCTGATTCTCCTTCAGATGCTTATTAGAAAATTTGTTGGGCCCAGACATTGTTGGCATCTTATGAGTAATTTAAACAATGAATACCATTTTGCTATTTTCCTAAAATCTTTATTTTGCTAGTTTCCTAAAATCTTCTTCAACTGGAACTACTTGTCCCTGCAACTTATATTGAATAAGAAACTGCGTGTTGTTCTTTGAATTTTCTTTTTGCAGGATAATTTGCTTAAAATCCTTGGTGAGAAGCACAGACTCTATGAGTTTTTGAGCAATCTTTCTTTGAAGTGCTCTTATTTACTTTTCAACAAGGAGCATGTCAAAGAAATTCTTCTGGAGGCTTCTACACACAAATCTTCTGGAAATACTCAGCTTACTCAATCGTCCATGGATATTCTTGTGGTGAGAACATGCCATTGATCAACATCTGAAATCTATCCTTCATCCGATCTCCATTTGGTCATTTACTATCTTGGAAAATGCTTTTTCTTGACTGTCATTTAAACATTTCTTGAGTTTGGAACTTTGTGTTAGATCCTGTTGAACTTTTCAATGATTTTCATTATTGTGACTGCAGTATAAACTTCATTAAGGTGCCATTGGCCTTGAACTACGCAACTTCTCTTCTATATGCTTGTGTGTGTTTATATGCTTGTGTGTGTTAAGCTCATCTTTTAAGTATCAAGTTGATTTTTCCTATTCATCAAACGTAATGAAGTTTTTTCTTGTGAGAATTTTCAGATTCTTGCACGTTTCAGTCCATTACTGCTGAGTGGGGCTGAAGAAGAGTTAGTAAATTTCCTGAAAGATGACAATGAAGTGATCAAAGAAGGTGCTTTGCATGCTTTGGCTAAGGCTGGTGGCACCATCCGTGAACAACTTGCAGTGTCATCGAGGTATTGCTCTTGAAATTGTTGCCTATTGATTTGTTCCTTAAATATACACTTACACTGCAATTATTGCTTAATGCAGTTCACTTGACCTCGTATTGGAAAGATTCTGTTTAGAAGGCACACGGAGACAGGCCAAGTATGCTGTACATGCCCTGGCAGCTATAACAAAGGATGATGGCCTCAAGTCCCTCTCTGTTTTGTACAAGGTGGTGCCCTATTCTTTATTTTATTCACCTCTTGTGTGCCAATGCACTGGTAGTCAGATACGTGGAAGTGTTTGCAAGGCAGTTTTCATAAATGTATTTATAAAAATAATGTTGCCTGAGTATTCAGAGACTTGTTGATATGCTGGAGGAGAAGAGACACTTGCCAGCTGTATTACAATCTTTGGGATGCATAGCACAGACTGCAATGCCAGTGTTCGAAACTAGAGAAGGAGAGATTAAAAATTTCATCAAAAACAAGATCCTGGAATGCAGCACTGTATGCCTCTGAAGATCCTCTTCAAATTCCTCTTATTGTGCACTTTTTAATAGTAACGACTAAGGGTGCTTTATTGTACAGAAAGAAGACAACACTAACAGTGGTTGGAATAACAGAAGTGAACTGTGCTTGTTGAAGGTTGGTCTTTTTCTTACTTATTTAAGTCGTTTCAAATATGAGGTGTTCATTAGAATCAAACTTTATCTTCTTACCATACCTGACTGCAAGCTATACATTGTTGATTTGAAATGGAATTGCTGTAGATTTATGGGATTAAGACGTTGGTTAAGAGCTACCTGCCTGTCAAAGATGCACACCTTCGTCCTGGTATTGATGACCTTCTTGAAATCCTTAAGAACGTGCTTTCTTTTGGAGAGTTATCAAAAGATATAGAATCAAGGTATCATGTTGTTGTCTCTTTAGACTAGTCTGCATATTATCTTTGATTTGATCAGTTCTTAGTGTGTGAGATTTGTAGTTTTATTTACCAGTTTACCTCATCATACAGCTCAGTTGATAAGGCCCATTTGAAGCTTGCTTCTGGAAAGGCACTTCTTAGATTATCAAAGCATTGGGATCATAAGATACCCATTGATATCTTCCACTTAATGCTGAGGACACCAGAGGTAATTTCCCTATATCGTCTGTTTCCAGGTAGTCATAAGTTGCAAGTAACTGTTTGTTTACATCATGATATGTTCCTTCATAATTTTCTTCCTTTCCTGTTTGGTATTGCAGATTGCTTTTCCCCAAGTTAGAAAGCTATTTCTAAGCAAAGTTCATCAATATATAAAGGACAGGCTTCTGGATGTGAAATACTCGTGTGCATTCTTATTTAACATAATGGGTTCCAATCCCTCTGATCTGGAAGAGGTACCTATACTAGAACCAGTTGGTTCATATTTGGTCTCCGATTTCCAATTTTACTTGCTTGTTACCTGTGTAGTAAAGTTGCAAGTCTTTCCTTGGTTGAATTTGCCTGACTGTTTGAATTGGCAGGATAAGCAGAACTTTGCTGACATCGTTCAAATGCATTACCAAGCCAAGGCACGACAAGCACCTGGCCAAAGTGATGCAACTCCTTTGGCACCTTTTCCTGAACACGTTCTCCCTTACTTGGTCCACTCTCTTGCTCATCTTTCATGCCCCTGTGTAGATGAATGCAAAGATTTTAAAGCATTTGAACCAATATATCGGTTAGTGTAATTACACTGATCACATTTGTTTTCTACTGTGCTTTTGAGGCAATATCACATGTATGTAATTCCATTAAATGGAAGGATCAAGCCTTTTTTATATCAATTTGTTGGAAATAACATTGTCTTTGTTCTTCTCTGCTTTTCAGGCAGTTATACTTGATTCTGTCCATACTTGTGCAAAAAGACGATGGCAAGTTAGAGTCTGTTACCAACAAGGAGAAGGAGAATATTTCTGCTATAATTTCTACATTTCAGAGTATCAAGTGCTCTGAAGATATAGTTGATGCAGCAAAATCGAAGGTCTCAGAATCCTATGCCTACTTTCGACTCTTCATTGTCTTTTTGATTGATGGTTAACCACCATAAACTTCAAGGAAATAAAATTAGCCTCATTGATGCAATTATTGACATCCACAGAATTCACATGCTATCTCGAATCTTGGACTGTCAGTTACCAAACGCTTAATTCAAAAAGACGATGATCTGCAGAAGTTGACTTCAAGGGTACCTCTGCCTCCAATGCTGTATAAACCACATGAAGAAAAAGAAGGCGATGATTCTCTGGTAAGTTTTGCAACTTCAAATGGTGGATGGAAACTGATTGAACTCATGGAAAAGAGAACTTCCTGATTGTTTTATCCAGAATCAACAAAGTTTATTAATTCTCTTGTATGGCTGTGTTTTGAAATGTCATTCATTTAGCTTTGGGATGTGCTTTTATAGTTTCTCTGTCATGAGAGTATTGTGATTTTCATCAATGATATTTCATGTTTTGATAGGTAAAAGAAGGAAATACATGGTTGGATGATGAAAATGTCTTGGCGCACTTTGAATCACTTAACCTGGAAACTGATGGGCGAGTATGTTATAGTGCTATAAGCACTTTCAACAATGCAATGATGTTTTTTCAAAAAAAAAAAGAAAAAAACAATGCAATGATGTTATGTGGCATTTAGTGCTGCTTTCCAATTTTACTAACATATGTTTCCTTTGGTACCGTTAGGTTATTTCTGATATTGCTGAGGATGAGGTTCCAAAAGACATTGAAATAGAAGGAAATGAATTGCCTCTTGGGAAAATCTTAAAACAATTGAAGTCTCAGGGAACCAAGAGCAGAAAGGATAAAAAGAAGTCCTCGTCAGTTAAAGCCAAGGGTGCTGATAATGGTGCTGATATTTTGAAAATGGTGAGGGAAATTAATTTGGATAACTTGGGGCTGTCTACCAAGTTTGAGTCTAGCAATGGGCACAAATGTTTTTCGAGCGAGAAAAAATCAGAAGTGGAGCATCAAAAAGTTCAGAAGAGGAAAGTTGGTGAAATCACTTCCACTCCTGTTCCTAAACGAAAGCGATCATCTTCTGGTCATAGTGGTTCCAAATCGACTCGAACTCCTCCAAAAGATTCTTTAAAAGCGTTATGGCATGATACCAGTGTCAATTTCGGAGACAGAAAAACTAGGCTGAATGATAGTAGTGAATCTGACTTTATGGCATCGTGCCTTCCAAAAAGCAGAGGCTTCTCAGCGGAAATTAGGGGCAAAAATACCGATTGGGTTCAAGATAACAATGACAACGAATTCAGAGATTCTGATGATGATGATCTGATGGTAAGATCTCTTTAATGGTCAATATGGTGGCTTATACTCTTATTGTTGTCTAATGACTCGTTTTTCAATTTCTTCTTCTGTAGAAGCCTAATTTGCTTGTGGAGATTGATAAGAACAATGATACTAACAAGTCTTTGACTGGATCCATGAAGAAGCGAAAAAGAAGAAGCGTTAAAGGGTTAGCAAAGGTTGACACCTTGTCCTTTACTTGAAACAATATGATATTTATTTCTTAGGTACTTAACTTAAGCATAACTGCTGTTCAGTTACGTATCATTACGATTGCCAACATCATGATAGTTTACAACTACCAAGAAAAGCATGATGATACTATTCACATTGTGCTTTTCTTATATAGCCACCATTCAGTTTTGGATGTAATCTCCAAATGTATCATATGCATCTTTTATACTGCTTATTATGTGCTGTTTTCTAAACTGTCTTTACTCAACTTTTTCTGTTCCATTATTTGAAAAAATGATTATTAGCCCCTCATTCTTTGTCATCTAGGTTTCAAGATGTTAAATTCCTAATATTAAAAGACTTTGGCTTATCTAATTCATTAAAACCAACTTAGTTGGGAATACAACCTATGAATAAATTGAATAAGACCTTTTTCTTTGACTTGTGAGAATATTTTCTTTGCAAGAAGTTTGACCTCTAGTTTTATGTACACTCCCCTCTTTCTTGCACTTTAAACATAAAATGAAAACTTACATGCCTGCATACATTTGAGGTGTACCAGGTTGGTAGTATTATGATTCATGCATGATTCATAATTGTGCTGTAATTGCATATACTGGCAAGGTTATAGCAGTCTTTTGGCAGATATGTACTCAAATTCTTATTAGTGTTCCTTTCAGTTGGTTGTCTTACTTGAAGTTTCTCTTTTCTTGTAATTTACAGCTGTATACATTCCCATTTCAACATGCAATATTATGCTTGTTTTTACTTGTTCAACATTTTCTTTTTCTTTTTCTTCCTCTTTCCAGTGCTCAACAAAGAAAAGTGGCATTGACTTTGAAGAATTAATTGGTTTTAGAGTCAAAGTTTGGTGGCCCATGGATAAGCAGTGAGTACTTTTTTTTTTTAATTTATTGAAAGCCAAAATTATGAAGACCCCTTTCCTGCCTCTTTCTTTACATTATGTGCAAGGTTTTTTAGTTCTTTAGTCGACATGTACGCTTTATATAATTATAATTGATATGCTCATGGCTGTGAGATGCTTTTTGCTGAGTATCTCTTAACGTTTGATTTCTTTGCTAATTTTCACTAGACTCTCTACTTTATTTCCCAGTTTAAGATGCTTCTGTGTTGCTATTCTACTTCTGGGTGGTGTTGCGGTATTAATTAATTCACGATTCCATACAATAGTTAGGTTTCAGATGATGGGAATAGGATAGGTGCCAAATTTAAAAGTTTACGAACCAAAAGCTGTAGTTACCTAAAGTTCTCCTTTCAATGGATTTTGAGAAATTTGTTTAGCTTTTTGGATTAATTTTGTGGGGTTCATTGTGGTTAATTTGGCAGGTTTTATGAAGGTACGATTAAGTCTTATGATCCTCTAAAGGGGAAACATGTGGTAAGTCTGTCTATCTCTCTCACTGAATTCATATTGGAACTACTTTTGTTGCTCAGTTTTGGAATGACATCTGTGTATATATATATATATACTTATTGCAGATACTATATGATGATGGAGATGTTGAAGTACTCCGTTTAGATAAAGAGCGCTGGGAGCTTGTTGATCGTAAGCCTTCAAAGGTTTGTTATCTTATTAAGACTTCTTTCCTCAAGCTTCTGGATTCTAGTGTTGTCCCAGAAAATAACTACTTCAATGTTACATTTGTAATTTTTCCTTTTGCCATTTCAGAAGAACTCTTCTCAGCGTGCTTCTTCTGCGGTAGGGTAAGTATTCTCTGTGTTGTAGAATCCTTGTTTTTTTTTTTTTTGTTATGTAATAAAGGATATTGTCTTTGTTGCATCCCTTTCTGTATAAGCTTATATCAATACTTTTCCTTCTCTATGGCAATATCATGATTTGGTTATGGAATTGAAGTTATATGGAAATCTATCTGTTTTACAGGTCACCTCCACATAGAAATAGGAGGTCTGCTGTTCCGAATCAAATGAATAAACCAATGAAAATGTCAGTAGACAATGCTTCATCTCCAACCTAGCATTTATGTTGTACTTTTTCTTTTTTTACTTTAATTCAATGCCTTATAAATATGTTGTTTTTAATTTTGTAGGGTGAAAGGAAAAAGAACTCCCAAGAAAAACTTTAAGAAGTTGGAAAAAGAGTCCAAGGAAAAAGGTGATTCTGATGCATCATTAGATCCTGAAGCTACCATGGCATCAGTTGGTGAGACTCATATTCTTGTAATTCCAAGTTCCCAGGGCCTGTTAGTTGTGGAATTTTTAAGGTCAAATTTGTGGATTTAGAACTTCAAAAAGATTTCACAAAGACCTAATGTAAACTAATGCCACTGTTTGGTTTGTTTTGGATATTCTTTTTTCTATTAATCTTTAGTTCTATGTTGGTAGTGATGTAGTTGCACTCTTGAATGTGATTGGATATTGTGATCGTTATACTCTTTTACCTTCTAATACACTGTCATGTGCGACATGCAAAGCTAGCTTTTAGAGAATGTTGCTTATCAGTTCCCTAAAAATCTGGTTTATTTCCTTCCAGATGTGTCTGAAGGCGATCCCACAAACAGAGTGAACGAAAACCTATCAGATGTAGAGGGATCTGTTAAGGAAGGATCGGTTTCTAGAGGGAAAGAGTTGGATGAAGCAGAGAAGAGCCCCAATCATTTAGAGTTGTCTGATGGAGAAACAAAATCCAATAAAAAAGATGATGCTTTGGAGGAGAGAGAAGCTGATGATTTGAGTGAAGCCTTAGAAGAGGAAGCAAATGAAGGCAATGCAAACTCTGAGAAATTGCCAATAGAATCATCTCATTCTTCGGATGCCGAGGAGACTGAAATCTCTGACGATGAGCCTCTTGTACTTGCATTAGCTTCACATTTATTTCATACATAATTATCAACTGCTGTAAACTTGATTTAACACTTGTTAATTTTGCTAATCTCAGAGCAAGTGGAAAGACAAGGTAAAAAAACCAACACCGAAGAGAAGAAAGTAAGCAGCTAGGCTAAAGGTAGATCAGTCTCCAGAAGAATGGCAAAAGCTGAAGCACTTTGTTAGATTTCCAGACTCCGGTGCAGTTCCAGTCAGCAGAGGCAGCAAGAAGGCAATAGGTGATTTAACAATGTAAACATACTAATAAAATCATGTCGGTTGCCCTTGATTAAGTACGAATGTAAAGTAAAAGTAGACGGCGTGTCCTGACCGTGATAGGAATGTCAAATGGCCTGTAATTGTCCTGGAATGCTGATTAGATTATGGTGTCATGGTTGATCTAGTGTAGTTTATTGCATCATTTTGACCAACTAGGAGATGATGAAATAGAAATAGGTGGTGGTTTGTACAGTTGGTAGTTGGTGATAGTGCTTGTATGTCAATATGTTGATACAAATTTTTTTGGCATCCATCAAAGTGATAGAAGATTGACTGCCTTATTTGCCACTTTGTTTTGTAGATTATATTGCCT
>JANQBM010000003.1:3890032-3900852 GCA_025594535.1 Erythroxylum domingense
GGCCAGAGTGCAAAGGGGTAATATGCAATCCCTATTAGTGAAAACAAACTACTCCATGAAATATAATTTTACCTCTAGGCTTTTGCAAATTCTCTATACAAATTATTGTTAATGATTGTTTTATGCTTCGGTACTTATTATATGACTTGAGAAATATAATGGTTCTGAAATTTGGTATCTATTTCCATGTTTCTTATATTTAGGCAGTGATCATGGAATCAAAGCACAAGGAGATGGGTGGTTGCTTACTGTTGCCTTGATTGAGGGGAGCAATTTGGCTGCTGTTGATTCTAGTGGCTTATGTGATCCATATGTGGCCTTCACCTGTAATGGGAAAACTAGAACAAGCTCCATTAAGTTCCAACAATTTGACCCAATGTGGAACAGTGAAGTATTTTTCCTATAAACTATTTTAATTTATAACTAGAAACTTATCATGTATCTTGAAACTTTGGTGATCACACAAACATTATCAAATGCTTTTAAAGTAAGTTTTTTGGAAACTGTCATGATAAGTAATTTCAATAGGACATGTTGGCATTTGCAGAAATATTTGAATTTGATGCCATGGACGAGCCTCCTTCAATGCTGGATGTGGAAGTTTATGACTTTGATGGGCCTTTTAGTGAAGCTACATCTCTAGGGCATGCCGAAATTAATTTCCTAAAATCTAATATATCAGATCTAGCTGATATTTGGGTTCCTCTTCAAGGAAAGCTATCACAAGCATGCCAATCAAAGCTGCATTTAAGAATTTTCCTGAACAACACAAAAGGTGGCAGTGTTGTTAAAGACTACTTGAGTAAAATGGAGAAGGAGGTGGGGACAAAGGTAAATGGCTGGTCATTCTTAGCTGAGCTTTCACTTCTGTTGTTTTACTCAATATAGATCCATTTTCTTATACATTCAAGTATGGATGTAATTTCATAGATAAGCTTGCGTTCCCCTCAAACAAATTCAGCCTTCCAGAAGCTCTTTGGGCTCCCACCTGAGGAATTTCTCATCAATGACTTCACCTGTCACTTAAAGCGTAAAATGCCTCTACAGGTTTGACTACATGATATTGAAATTTTCTGATGGTCCTTGAGTCTTTTGATAGTCATTTCATTCCTTTTCTTTTTCTTCATTAGATAGAAAAATATGACATTTAGCCATACATGTTTCTTCATTTATTATTGACTTGCAGCATTGTGCCTTCAGGGTCGCCTATTTCTGTCAGCACGAATAATTGGATTCCATTCTAATATATTTGGACACAAGACTACGTTCTTCTTTCTTTGGGAGGACATAGAAGACATTCAAGTTTACCCTCCTACTCTGTCATCAATGGGCAGTCCTGTTATTGTTTTCACACTCCGACAGGGCAGAGGTATGGATGCAAGGCATGGGGCAAAATCACAAGATGATGAGGGGAGGCTGAAGTTCCATTTCCATTCTTTTGTATCCTTCAGTGTAGCACACCGGTAAATGATTGATGCAATGCCCTCATCCATTTGGTTGAACTTGTACTAGTGGAGTGATGTGGTTGTTATGCAGTGGATTTTTTTTAATTATATGCACATTTTTGTTTTTGAAGTAAACTCGATAATCATATTGATGATGTGCAATTAATTGTTGGGGGATTTCGGAGGACTTCATAAAGTATGATTTTCCATGGCCACCTTCATGTTCGCCTTGATAACGCCTGGAAAATTCAGATGCTCACTGCATTGAACCTTGCTTGCCAGTCATTAGGGTCTCTGATTGGTTATTATAGAGAGGCTTATTCTGAAAACCTGCTGCTTCTTGACTATGCTATCACATTCCACCAAATGAACCAAATGAGCTTGTCTAGTACTGATGTACTTTTTTCAGTTACTAAGATATTCTTTTCTCTGGTATCTACATAACTAATATCCTCATTTGTCTTCAAATTTTCAAACATTGATGTATATACTGAATAATTTTGTTTAATAGTTTGTTTGTCCTGTGACTAGTGCATAATAACAGATGGAGAATTGACTCTTTAACATTAACTAATTTAATGTTCATATACTCAATAGGACAATCATGGCTCTATGGAAAGCTAGAGCATTGACTCCTGAGGTGGTTCAGTTAATTGAAGAAGAATCTGATAGTAAGATCCTTCAAACGGAGGAGAGTGGCTCCGACATTGGTCTTGATGATGTCAGCATGTCTGAAGTTCATTCTGCTTATCTTTCTGTCCCTGTAAGTATTCTTGTTCTCTCTTGATGTCTCGCTTCTATATTCTATGCCTGAGGATGCATAATGATGATATGCTAACATTGGGATATCTGCATGTTCAACTTAGTTTGCATTATGTTTTTAATATCTTTATCTGATTGTGCTTGATAATGTTCTAGGTGGATTTTGTTATGAAACTGTTTGGTGATGGTGACTTGGAACGCAAAGTTATGGAAAAATCTGGGTTTGATAACTATTCTTGTACGCCGTGGGAATCAGAGAATGATGTTTATGAAAGGCAAATATCTTACAGATTTAACAAACGTGTGTCTCGTTATGGAGGAGAAGTTACAAGCACACAGCAGAAATACCTCCTCTCTGATAAGAAAGGATGGGTAGTGGATGATGTTGCTACCATTCATGGAGTGCCGCTTGGTGACTGTTTTAACGTATGGTTGCGACTTGAGATTGTTCTTCTTTAAATGTCTCTGCTTCATTAAGTTTGTCTGTGACTATTATATAATTCATGCCCCCACATTTTGGCACCCTCTCTCCCACTTTTTCTTTTTCTGGTGTCGGTTCGACTCTTCCCAATCTTTGACTAATGTTGGGCATGAACTTTGTTTTGCAGATTCACCTGAAGTTCCAAATTGAGGATATGCCTTCAAAGCCAAAAGGCTGTCATGTGCAGGTATCCTTTGGACTTGCTTGGCTTAAAAGCACTAAACATCAGAAAAAGATAACAAAGAACGTTCTTTCAAATCTCCAAGATCGCTTGAAGATGACACTGAGCTTAGTCGAGAGGGAGTATTCAAATAGATAATATGTTCCCACAAAACTTGTCAATCATGTATTGTATGGACTCTGCTGGTAAAGTTGGAAATTTCAGATATACATCTAAACCAATGAAGCTTCCTCGTGAATTCCTTTTGCGGAGCCCCGCAGACTTATGTTAGGATTTGTGGAGGAGGCCACAGGTTTTCCTTCTTGCCTTAATGTGAATGATTGTGATGGCAATAGGAATGGGAACTATGAACAATGAAAATCCTTGTCAGAAACAGTATGGTGCCTGAAGTCCCAGCAACATTGATAAAGGAAACCGCTTTCTTTTTTCCTGTTTACAAGTCACTGGTTTAAAGACTCCTTCTCAGGACCTATTGGGTGATAGCAGATTAAGTTACAGGTGATGCTTGTAAGAAGAGGGAATATGTATAGAAGTAGAAGATGCGGTAGCTAAGCCTGGCTGCAGAGCAACAGCCAAATTATTCTTTCATAAATTTAGCATATCAGATTTCAGATTCTCATTTTTTGTTGTAATATGGAGATGAAGTCTTATCTGTGCATAAGTACTGTAAAAAATGTGATATAACCTATTTGTTGGTTCTATTTATATGACACAAAGGGTATTATACCAATTAGTAAAGAGGGACCATCTTTTGTTTTATCATTCATACTCTTCAGGTTTTAATTGCTCTTGTTTTCCATGTGTTCGAGCTTTTTGAACAGACTAGACACACTTCAGGTTTGATTGCTGTAACCAAACTCAACTTATCTCGAACCGGTTTGAATAAAATTATATTATTTTGTTCAATAGTTAAAAAGTTAATTAATTAAAAAAATATCACCCATATTATAGAGAGGGAAGATAATACCATGAACATGGTGATGTGCAACTGGTCTACAGGGCAGATTGCTTCATGCATTGTAAACATCAGTCGTGATGAGCCCCTTTCTCCCTCCAATATGAGCTCTCTCATTATTAAATTTTATCGAC
The DNA here is from genome assembly GCA_025594535.1 of Erythroxylum domingense. Classification (NCBI taxonomy): domain Eukaryota; kingdom Viridiplantae; phylum Streptophyta; class Magnoliopsida; order Malpighiales; family Erythroxylaceae; genus Erythroxylum; species Erythroxylum domingense. Next base: position 3,893,991 of record JANQBM010000003.1, read on the forward strand.
TTTTTAAGAATAAAAGTGCCAACCCAAGCCCCAAGTTCATCAGGTAAAACTCTCCCTTGAAAATCACCCACTTTTGGTTTTTGATTCTTTAAAGCAATTGTCTTTTTCATTTTTTGTAGTTGTACTAATTCTGGGTAACGACAAATATTTTAGCCCTGCTGTTTTGGAAGTTGGGAAACTTTATTGTTCTTATGAATTCAAACTATATGTGGGTTTTTGGTTTTTGTTCGTTTTTTTTCAGTTGGGATTTGGTGGGGTGTATTGGTTATAAGATTTTGTGATGATAATGCGTTCAATGTTGTTTTTTACTTTTTTTTTTTCTAATGGTAAAGATGGCGTCTTTATTAATGTCAGTCTTATAGCTTTCGTTGCGTTGCGTTGCTAGGGTTTGGATAGGAAGGTGGCTGGACACAGTGTGCTCTCTTGGAACTATACAAATTTGAGCATCTGTGTCAGTGCCTTTTTAAGTTCTAGTGCCTCCTGAGATTCTTATCTTTGTAGATTCTGAGGAAGAAGGGTAAGTTGGAAGCATCAGAGAGTAGATAATGTATGGTAGTGTTGGTTTACAACGATTTAAGAAAGCTCAGTTTACGGAACCATTTTCAGTTACTGCCAATTCGGCTTCAAATGCCAATCACCAACAGGTTTCCAGATCGGTTAGTCAATGGTCTGTTCAGCATTTGCAGTCTCAGACAAACACGGTTCCAACAACAGTTCTATGCTGCTCAAAAGGCAGTTCCTGAGGCAGGGTCACTGGTGGGGCAGACTCCACAGCTGATCCAGGTTGGAGGGGGACAATTAACCTGACAGCCTCCTGACTGGGCAATTGAACCTCAACCAGGCGTTTATTATCTTGAGGTTTTAAAGGACGGAGAGGTTCTTGATCAGATTAACCTGGAGAGGAGGAGACACATCCTTGGAATGCAATCCATTACTTGTGATTTTGTGCTTGATCATCAATCTGTGTCACAACAACATGCTATCATCGTTCCTCACAAGAATGGAAGGTGTGGTAGTTGCCAAGAAACTTAATGCTTTCATATATTGTATTGTTACTAACTATTTTCTTGTTTCATTTAGAACCACACGATTATATTGTGGTGATACCTTCTCTCACTCTCGTCGAATTAGCTTCCTGGAAATTGAATTGTCATGAAAGAACCAGAGCCCTAAAAGTATGTTCCTTTTATTGTCAGGGGCTTCTAGTTTGATTTTGGCATGCTTACGTTTTAGGACGATCAACATAATCCTTATGGATTTACAAGAACTCCCCCCTGAGTAAGGAGAAAGTTGGATAATCATTTGGATTGTAACTTCTGTAAAATAAGCTGCATGAAACAAATTGATATGTTTACCATGCCCAAGTATTTTTGATTAAGACGATATTCATCCTAATATCTCGTTGTTTGTTATACTTGATAGCTTAGAAAAATGAAGTGTTAGGATTTACAGTCCACCTAACTATTTAAAGCTTCAGAAGCGTTTTAATCTAATCAAACATGATGTAGTTGCCTATGAGTTTGACTGCTGTTGAAATAGAGATGATATTACTTTCCCTTGGTTACTTGACTTCATCAGTACACTTCTAACTCTTGCAGCATTTATGTAATTGATTTGGGGTCTGCTCATGGTACATTTGTGGCAAATGAGTGGTTGACAAAAGATAACCCTGTCGAGCTTGAAGTGGGGCAGTCTTTGCAATTTGCTGCCTCAACACGAAATTACATCTTGAGAAAGAATGATGCGGCTCTTTTTCCACACCATCCTCCTCCTTCAGAGATTAAGTTACCACACCTCCAGCTCCAGCTGAAGAAGAAGCTGTTGTAGCATATAATACTCTTCTTAATCGTTACGGCATGACAAAGCCGGATTTACCATCAAAGTCTAGCAAATCGGAAAACTTATCTGATAGACCTGTAAAGAAAATCAAGGAAGCAAGGTAGCTTTCAGGGATCAAGTTGGGGATAAGCTGGGTGAAGTGGTTGGTATTTCAGATGGAGTGGATGTAGAGACAGAACCTGATCCTATAGGCGTTAAAGAAGGAAGCCTTGTTGGCAAATATGAATCTCTTGTGCAGACTATGGTAATATCCAAAGGCAAGGAGCATTCATCAACAAAGGAAAACAGTGGTTCTGCAAAAGGTGTGACAAATAAGCTCCAAGAAGTGTGGAACAAGGTCAAAACCACTCCACAAACTGCAATGTATGATGACCTTTATGGAGACTCCCCCTCTGGTAAGGTAGGCTTTTTGTGGAAAAATCTACTGTTAGTTCTGGTGATAAACTACCTCCTCCAACTGATTATCCATAGGGAAGGCTGCTGGTTCGTCAAGTATAAAGCCCAGAAAGGTCTCAAACTCAAATAATCACAAAGATGATGAGGATGATCTGTTTGGTGACTGAACTTGCCTTATGCTTCTATTGATGGCTGATGCTGTGGATAGCTTTAGTCTGTATAAGAGGCCATTGTTTCTGCTGTAAATGGGAAGTTTTTGTTACAATTTTGGTTTTGTACTTGCACATGCTTTGGCAGGGAAATGTAAGTTAAGCTTTGTATTTGAGAGCAAAATTACAGAAGCAATTTAGTGATTCTTTTGTTCTGTCTCAAGGTATATAGTTGATCCAAAGTTTTTGATTAGACTTCTTAAAATTAGCCTAAAGAATGACATTTACTCTTGTCAGGGGAACCTGACGGATAATCTGTTCAGAAGAGCGCAGGACCAACAATGAGGCAGTGTACGGGAAAACTCGGTATGATAATGCTGATCTTTTAATGGCACAGCTTGATTTCATTTCAGAGGTTGAAAGTTTTCCTGGGAATATAGAAAAATGAAAATGAAAGCACTTATAATTTACCATTTTAAGATTTCTTGGAAATGCATTCTCGTTACGAAGTGCCAGGACCTCTAACTGCAGGTTGTGGATGTAAGCCAAGTCTGAATAGGGATGGCAACAGGCTATCTATGCCGGGGCCTAATCTGACCTTTTTTCTGCCCGAGTCTGGCTTAAAATTCGGTGAGGTTCGGGTTGAACAGTTCAAACTGAACTACATCAAGTTCGGACAGCTCAAAGTTTGATCAGCCTAGAGATTAAAACAACACTGTTTTGATAAAATTCACTAAAACTACATTGTTTTGGTCAATTGATTCTTTAAGTTATTGAACCAAAACAATATTATTTTGCTCAAAATGGTTCATATCAATTTGAGCCAACCCTCTTAGGTTTGGTTTTAACTTAAAAGTTGATTCTTTCTAGTTTGATCTGTTAACTTCGAATTGGACTGAATCGGATCAAAATTAGTATCACTGAAGCCTAATATGCAAAATCTTGATCATTTTGATCATAAAACAGCCATATAAGTGGTAAGCAACAGGGGTCAAATTAGATCATGAAAAAAAAAGCTTTCTTTATTTTATTCAGGTCTAATTCACAAAATAAACTTAGTTTAATCGAGTTCTAGATCGAATTTGACAAAATTTAAATTCAATTAATTATATCAAATTAGAACTAATTCAAGATGGGTTTAACTTAAAATAAATTGAAAATCTGAACTGATTCGACCGATTTAATAGTAAAAATGTTAAACTTGTTAATTTTTTTTGTTCGATTTAGTTTAATAATCTTTTTTATTAAAAGCTAATCAATTAGCTAATTAATCGACCAGTTTTTATAATCGAAGAAGACTATTCTTACTTATCGAAAATTTTAAAGTTTAATTAAAAAAGAAACTACTAAATAAAAAATTAATCAGTTTTTTTGTTTTTCAATTAAACTTTAAATTTTTTTACAAATAAATATCGTCTTTTTCAATTATTTTTCAAATTCTTTAAGTTTATTCAATATATAATCTCTTTTATGACTGTCTAATATTATTAGGGATGATAATGAGCTGACTCTTAAGCCCAGACTCAGGTGTTTTAAATTGAGTCTAGACCTTGCTTGTCCAGACCCAGATTCAATTAAAAAAATATTATTTTACACTTTTAATTTTAAAAAATTATTTAAAAACTCATTACTATCCCTAAATATCGATTCAACATTTTAAACGAAACTTTAAACTTTTTATCTTATTAATTTAATTTTTAGTCCGATTTTTTAATAATTCAAATATGCAGTCACTATGTTTTAACTCTTTGGCACATACTCACTTGAACTATTACCATTTACCAACTGAACTTGTGTGACATTGAGCTTCAAGTTGAAAAGGTGAAAATGCTTCAATTTTGTAAACCTGAAGCTTCTTTAGCTATTACTGATCCTTCTCACGCTTTCTCCATTCTGCAATAACAAAATCATGCTCTTACGTGACTATATCACATAATCATTGCAATTTGCAGCACTTTATTTTTTTTGAAACTCGAGGGAAACATATGCTCTCAAGAGCTAATATTGATTGGCAGCGAGTCAAATTATGGGGACTTCCATGTTTTCTTATATGTCAAACTGAAAATGATATGACCATAGCATGAGCTAAACAATGGTCGAGCACCATATCTAGAGATTTGATTTTGGTGTATAATGTTTTTGTTTCTAAACAATGTATCCATGCGAACCGGATCATGGAGGAGACAATTTTCAGAAGAGTCTTAAAGGTTTCCAAGTGGAAAGGAGAATTTTCAGAAGTTCTTTCGACAAAAGTTGTTATTGTTTATTTTTTAAAACAAAAAATTATTAATTATTGATGTTAATATGATTATATTCTTGTTATAAATAATAATTACATATTAGATAAAAATAAAAAAATAATTTTATTATAAAATTTAATTAAAAAAATTTATTGATAATTATTAAACCAAAATTTATTTAGAATTTATAAATTTAGAAGATTTTAGATTTAAATTACATTTATTAAGCAATTATTAAATTAAATTATTTTTATTTTTAAAATTAAAATTTTAAATTAATTATAAAACTAAAATATACGAAATTAAATTATTAATAATTATTATTAGTAATTAATGAAGGCAAACTTAAGAGTAATCAATAAAGGTTTTTTCTTTGTGATTAGAAGATTACAAGTTCGAGTAACAGAAGAAAGTTACGGTCATTAATAATCCTTTTCTGATTCTCGCAAAACATAAAACATTGTGCACATGTTGCGTTATATTTGTGTTTGTTATATTGCATAATTTAATAATATATATTAAGTTAATGCTAAATCAGACTATAACTAAAAAGTAGAAAATAAAATCAATTTTTATAATTTTCATAAATTAACGGAAGAAATTAAAATTAAAAAAATAAACGAACAAAATTTTTAATAATTTAAAAATACAAAAGTGAAAAAAGAAACTCTTAAATTATGTGCATTCATAAAATATTATTTATAAATTACATGTATTCGACAATTTATTTAATATGTATTTAAAAATATCAATATAAAGTTGACTGTTTTCTATTTTTCGTTTGGGTTGTTGCTTAAATGATAATCCAAATTAGAGCTTTATTAGAAAGTGGAGGGTCCTGTCCTGACCAGACTTTCATCTTTCAGGCAAGTGAGCCATGGAAAGACACCATGACTTTGTCGTTTCTCTCTTGGTTCATGTCCTTTCACTGTTAAAGATTCCTTAAAACAAAAGCTGAGCAAATTTAAAAGAGAATAATTACTCTTAGAAGCACAAACATGGCATAGGATCCAAATTCCATCACTTGAAAAAAAACAGATGAACAGAGCTCACCCCACAATCTATGAATGGCCGAGAGATAGAAGCAGCAATGGTGGTGGTGACTGCCCAAAAATGGCAGAAGTGAAACTTAACCAAAGAATGATCACGCTCAAAATAGATGCATAGCCCGGTATGTGAAAAGCCTCCATTCCAAAATGCTGCGGTCATAGATAGCTTGGAACCCACTCCACGAACTGAAGAAAAAAAGGAGGAGACAGTGGCGTGGTATCAACTAAACTTGACTACCCAAATATGGAACAATGAGGGACTACACCCTAGAGTGGAGGTTGACTCAAGGCATTCACAGGCTAGGGTTTTTTCCTGGCTCCAGCTTAAACGTGCATTGAAACCTCCTAGGTTGACAGCATTTCCTTGTCAGATGTACCTTTCTTTTCATGGATTCCAAGAAATTTTGAGCTCTGAACTGTCAATTGTTTCCACTTTTGGCAGTTCATTTCACCTTCGTTGTTGGTATAGCGTAATGTAAATAAAATGTGTAGGGTTATCAGAGTTGTTGGGAGCTAATTAGGGTACTTGAAAACCATGATAATAAGTAATTTTCTTGTCAATCAATTAAACCACATTCTGCTTTATAATTGCTTGGAGTGAGTCTAATGTTGTTTCAGATGCAAGCAACGTGATAGATTAAGGCCTTGTTTAGTAATTAGCTGATTGCATTAGCTATTTGTTAAAGATGTTTGATAAAATTAGCTGTTTAGTATTAGCTGTTTATGTGTAAAATGACTTCTAAAGACATAACTTAAAAAAATACAAAGAAAACCAATTTATCTTGTCTCTGCAAATTTGATTTTTAACTCTTCCCATTAGTCTAAGTATGTTCAATCATATCGAAGAGGTCGTGTATTTTAGGGCTAAATGCATAAAAATAAAAGTTATTAATTGATGTATTAATTTACATGTGATTATTTTTAATAGAAGTATAATATTTTTTAAATATGTAAAGCTAATTAATTTTTATTAATTAATAAATAAATGTTTTTTATTTTATTAATAATTAATATGATAATAAAATAAAATATATTAATTTTATTAATAATTAATAATCAATGTGATAATAAAATAAAATTTTATTCAGTTTTTATTTATTACATAATAATGTTAATATATAAGATAATAAATTACTTATATTTTATTTATAATACATATTTTATAACTAATTGTTAATTAATTTTATTA
>JANQBM010000003.1:3997744-4024864 GCA_025594535.1 Erythroxylum domingense
ACGAAAATTGATGGTTGAAGATATGATGCGTGGGTTTTGTAAAACAAAGGAGATGAGGAGTTTGTTTTTGTGAGTAGAGTTTTCTGCGTGAATCTCTTGTTGTTGGGTTTTAGTTTTGATATTGAATGTGGGAAGAACTACACCTGCTGAAGGCTCCTTGATGAATTACGTAATATTGGCTGAATGAGTCTTTGGCCAAGCGTCTTCATTAAGCCCTCGTCGTTGATATCTTGTGGTTGTGAATGTCTTCTGTGGTGATTGTTTCTTTTTGGGCTGGAGCGCTGTTGATAACTTTGTTGGAGCAACTCTAATTGTCCTTTGGCTTTTGCGTGAATTAATCATGTGGTAAAGGAGTGCAGAAAATTTCAAGGCATTAGCAGATTAGATAGCTAGAGTCATTGTTGAACAACTATAAGATTAATCTTCAGAAGAGTCGATAAATTTGGGAAGTTGTTCTGTCTTTTTCTCAAGTGTTTTTAATTATATTAGATTGTGTTTAATGAGTTATTTTTCCAGTGTTTTTTAGTTATAATATTGTTGAGTAAAATCCTTTGTTGAGGTTAACACGAGTCGGTCGTATTATCGAGAGTGAAAATCTTTCACGGATAGTGCGGTTGAGAGATAGTGTCAAGGGTTGAGTGGTGTCGGCTCAGTAAAGCCTTGAGTAATTCTATTGTACTTTCGTAAAAGTGATTAAGCTGGGTGAGGGCCCGCAGATATAGACAAGGAATGCCGAACTGCGTTAACAAATTTCGGTGTTTCTTTTATTTCAACTCAACTTGTTTTTATTTTATTGGTAGCAAAGAAATTTGTGGCACGTTTGCGAATTAATTAACCCTCTTCAGTTTTTCAGTTTGATTCTGCCAATGGCACAGCGACAGGTGGATCACCTATGGCAAGAGTTGCTTCGTACAAGGTTTGCTGGGGAGGATGCCTGGATGCTGATGTATTGGCAGGCTTCGATGCAGCTATCCGTGATGGGGTTGACATCTGGTTTGTTTCACTTGTAACCGAACTCAACGTCGCGACTATTTCAGTGCTGCTGCTCAGCAGGTAATCCTGGAAATGATGGAGGGTATTCAAATGTTGCTCCATGGATTTTCACAGTTGCTCCCAGCACAATTGACAGAGAGTTTCCATCGGATGTCATCCTTGGAAACAGGAAGCGGTTAAAGGTATTCTATTCAGAAATGGTTCTTGAACACATTATATTTCCTGTTTTCAGTGTTTCAACTTGCTGGTACATTTGTTGTTATGTCCTAATTCCAGGGTTCTGTTGATTAGGGACTTAGCTTTAATACGAATACCTTACCGGTTGGGAAATACCATCCTGTCGTATATGCTCCTGATGCTAAAGCTGAAAATGTATATGCTGATGATGCGTAAGGGAACTAGTTCTTATTCTATGTTAAAGCTCAAGTAACTTGCCTAATTTTTATGCGATGGCAACATGGCAGACTTAGATGTGATCCCTGATCCCTCGATCCAACAAAGGTAAAAGGAAAGATTGTCTACTGTGTCCAAGGTAGCACATCTTCAGGAGATGTGGAGAAGAGCTTAGAGGTTCCTCAGGCTGGTGGATCGGATTGATCCTTGTCAGGCAATCCTTTGTGGATGCTGTCAGTCCTAACCCTTATTACATTCCTACGTCTGCCCCCGTTGCGGGATCTGATAGTCTTCCCATTTTGGCCTACCTTCATAACACAAAGTATATGTTTGCCGTATGCATACATTTACATATCCTGCAAGAACTTCTGACTGATATGTTCAGGAATCATTTTGGTCACTCAGGTCACCTAAAACTTTCATAAAAGGGACTACAGAAGTTGGTCAGACTGTTGCACCTATGCTTGGTGCCTTTTCATCTCTGGGACCAAATCTCATCACTCGGGAGATCTTGAAGTGTTATCTCTTGAACAATGTAGTTTAGCTATTAGAATATACATCAGCTTTCTGAGATTTTACAGGACAATCATGAGAAAATTAACTTAATCAATAAACTTATGATCAGCCTGACATTACTGCGCCAGGGGTGCAAATCTTAGCTGCTTTCACTGAAGCAATGGGGCCTTCTTCGGTGCCCATTGATCATCGGAAGCTTCCGTTCAACATAATATCAGGGTCTTCAATGTCATGCCCTCATATTTCTGGAATTGCTGGTTTTTTGAAGACTATGCATCCTGATTGGAGTCCTGCAGCGATCAAATCAGCCATGATGACCACTGGTAATATAATACCTCAGTATATCTTTATAAAAACTCACATGTCCTGTCCCGAGGAGCATATTCAGACAATTACTTCATGCCCTTAACCTTTGATATTGCAGCGCAAACAACTAGCAATGTTGGACAACCGATTTTGTTTGAAGACACACTCACTGCTGCATCCCCTTTCGCCTATGGTTCAGGCCATGTTAGACCGAACCTTGCAATGGATACGCGACTAGTTTATGACATAACTATAACAGATTAATATAATTTTCTTTGCTCCATGGGATACAATGCCACTATATTGTCCGGGTTCACCAATGAGTCTTCATTCAGATGCCCACCAACTAACACTAGTCTTATGGATTTGAATTATCCAGCAATAAGTGTCCCCAATCTCACAGGGAATGTAACCGTGACCAGAACCTTAAAGAATGTGGGAACTCCAGGCAAGTGCACAGTTCAGGTTGATGAGCCTAATGATATAACAGTCAGTGTTGAACCAACTACCCTGGAATTCAAAAAGGGAAATGAAGAGAAGAAGTTTTAAGGTTTTTTTGGAGGTAAGGAAAGTTGGAGCGGTGACACTGTATTTGGAGCTATCGTGTGGGCAGATGGCAAACAAGAAGTAAGAAGAAGTACCATTGTTAGTACGTAGGGAATTTGAATGAAAGAAAAATAAGGCTATGATGTAGCAGAATAAGAATTGATTGTAATCATATGGGATCCGAAAGAGAGTTCTTAATAAAATAGCCTCTCGCACAATATCAATAATGGCGGTATTTTTTAGCCCTTCACGTCATAAAGGGAGATAATATCCAAGCAAACTTTGAAAAATTCAACTTCCCTAAAGAACAAGAGACTGAACTCTTGATTCTGCTAAAACCATTCTTCAGAACCTTGACAGTGTACCAGTCTGCGAACTATGAGCCTGTCCTAGTCCTGACACAACGTTAAGAAGCAGCTTGGTATTGCAAGTTCCAGGTCCAGTTACCAACAATAAAAGGCAGTGAGCTCAACACCTACACAATTCCAGATTTCTTGCAGTAGCAGCAAACCTGAAAACCATAAGGGCATTTCAGGGCCTGCTTTGCTTCTACTGATCTCAGCTTTTTGTCCAGTCCACAGTCCTGCACTAGCGTGAATTAAAAATCAATATTTTTTTTTGGATTTTAACTGCAGAGAAACTGTTTCTTTTGTTCAGTTTTTATGCCTGCATCTACTGTCAAACTTTGGCTACTAGCTAATTAACCTCTTAGGTGGGTTTCATGTGATGTTAGCTGTCTTACATAATGAATTTAGGGGCTCAATCACATGGATCTAAAAATTCTATCTTGGACATGATCTCTGTGGTTTTTATCGAATCTCTTCCTAAATTTGTAAGTTGGAAAACAAGGCAAGTCAGGACAGGACCATGCTTTTGAGGAGAAAGAAAGCAACAATTTAGTGGTCCAGGAATGAAGCAAAATCTCAAGTATTCAACTATTTCTGTTTAATTATAGCCCATTATCCAGATCCTCAAGATCGACAAAGAACATGACGTGGTTAGATCACAAATCCAGGGATGTACAGCAGAATAGTTAAGAGTTTTTCTATCCTTTGCACATGTCATTTCTTTTGAAAAGAATGGTTACTTGCACTCAAATCAATGTCTGAAAAAAATGATAACTTCCATTGACTTAGATTTAGTTTCGTTAAATGTGTCCAAATATACACATCAGAACCAAGACAAGAAGATGATAAGAACATATAAAGTTAATATTAGATATTTCAGAAAGCAATATTAAGAATAAAATATATTAGAAAAATAACTGAACTGATGGGTACTGGATGGCTGGTGGGACGTTCCTACTTAAAATATGGGGTCTGCAGACTGCACATGAGTGGTTATGTAGACATTATCGTGTCCATCTTTGACATCTGTAATTCCCTTTAGAACAAGACAAAATAAGTTCTTAATTCTGCTAAATCAACTCTTGTATGAACTCCTTCACTGTACTAAAATTTGCTTGTCATCACATCACATCAATGAACAAGTTGCAAATCTCTGAGCAAATGATTTATTAATCACCTACTACTACAGCCCAATATGGGGACAATCATAACTTCCAAGTTCAACTACTGACAATCAAGACACAGAGCTTAGCTCCTACATAAATGGCTGCAAGCTACCCATTGATTTGTGAGAAACAGAAGAGGTGTATGCATTAGTTCCGCGATTTTGCAGGTGCGGCAGAACTTGGAAATATGCGAATTCCAGGTCGTATTTTGCTTCTGCTGTTTTCAACTTTCTGTGCTTTCCATAGTCCTGCCCTGGCCATGAAAAGGGTATGCAAAAATACCGTCTTCTCACAGTTTTTTCATTCGTGTAAAATTACTGCATGCAATTGTCTCTTTGCTCTATCTTCATTTGCAAGTATCCTGACGTGCCTCCGCTTGGATATTGCAGCCTTACATTGTATACCTAGGGCCTCATTCACATGGATCTCATCAACCTTCTATCTTGGATGTTAATGAGAGGACTGACTCACACTACGAGCTCTTGGCTACTTACATGACCAGGTGACCACTGTTCATTGTTTATTTTACTTGGAAGTTTGTCCCCATTGCTCGTCCCATGTTCTTCCACGTTTAATTGCTTCTGTAAATACATGTAACGTTTTGTTTCAACAGCAAGGAGAAGGCGAAAGAAGCAATATTTTACTCGTATACCTACTCTATCAATGGTTTCGCTGCCATTCTTGAAGAAGAAGAAGCAGCTAAAATCTCTAGTAAGACGAACATACGACAGAATGTGAAGCCATTTCTTGTTCTTAGTTTACGGTATAATCTTTACTCTTTCTGAATCCTTGATCGGTCTTTGACTTCTTGCGATGTCTCCTATGTAGAGCACCCTGAAGTTGTATCAGTCTTGCCAAATGAATTCAACGAGTTGCATACTACAAGGTCATGGGAGTTTCTCGGACTGGAAAAAAATGGCCAGATTCCTGCAGATTCTCTATGGAGAAAAGGAAGATTTGGTGAAGACGTGATCATTGGAAACCTTGACACAGGTAATCTGATTATGAAAATGACTGAATTTTAAGTTTGATACAGGTAACTAATGGTGATGATTTGTGGCAGGTGTTTGGCCTGAGTCAGAAAGTTTCAATGATGAAGGGATGGGACCAATTCCATCAAGGTGGAAAGGATACTGTGACAGAAACGACGGAGTAAAATGCAATAGGTTTTTCTCACTAATCCTGATCTAAATCACAACAGATTACATCTGCAAGTACTCTAAGATGCATTTGGGCAGGAACTGAAGATTGCCTTCAGGATATGTTTAAGCAAAATTCATTGTTATACTTTTGTTCAAAGCTTTGAACTGAGGAAAAAGTCCATTGGCAACAGGAAGCTGATTGGAGCCAGATACTTCAACAAAGGTTTTGAGGCGGCTATAGGCCATCCTGTTAACGACACTGCAAGAGATTATGATGGTCATGGTACCCACACCCTGGCAACAGCTGGGGGTCGTTTTGTTTCAGGGGCAAACTTGGTGGGTGCTGCCAATGGCACTGCAAAAGGTGGGTCGCCTATGGCTAGAGTTGCTTCTTACAAGGTTTGTTGGGGAACATGCACGGATGCTGATATATTGGCAGCTATTGATACTGCTATTCATGACGGGATTGATATCTTGTCTATTTCACTTGGAAGCAGACCTCGCCAATATTTCAGCCACGGTATTTCTATTGGATCATTTCATGCTGTCAGGAATGGGATTCCTGTCGTTTGCTCCGCCGGTAATTCTGGACCAACAGAAGGAGCTGTTTCGAATGTTGCTCCATGGATTATTACAGTTGCAGCAAGCACAATTGACAGAGACTTCCCATCTGATGCCATCCTTGGAAACAGGAGGCGATTAAAGGTTCTTTCTTTTAAAGTTGTTGTGTTTCCTAGTGTTGCATTTTTCTACCAGATGTTTGCATATTTCCTAACTTCAGGATCTGGGTTCTGTTACTTAGGGTCTGAGCTATAATACAAATACTTTACCAGTTGGGAAGTATCAACCTTTGGTGTATCCTGAAGATGTTAAAGCTGCCAATGGCACTACTGAAAATGCGTAAGGGAAACTGATTCTTAGTCTTATGTTAATATTCAATCATTTCAGGAATTCTCAAGCAAATTGTAAATGGCAGAATTTCATGTGAACCAGGATCTCTCGATCCTGCAAAAGTAAAAGGAAAGATTGTCTACTGCCTTCGTGGCGGCAATATCCAAGAAATCGAGAAGACTTTGGTGGTTTCCAAGGCTGGTGGCATAGGAGTGATCCTTGCAAGTCAATCGCCTACGTCCTTAGCTAGACCCCAACCTTACTTTGTTCCTACTGCTTCACTCGTTACAGGAGCTGATTCTCTTGCCATTTTAGCATACATCCGTAACACAAAGTATGCATTCACAATTACCAATTTGCCCAATTAGAGAGTTGGAGCAATTAGCAAAGGTTTCTGAATGTTTTCTATCAAACTCCAGGTCACCAAAAGCATTCATAAGAGGGGCAACAGAAGTTGGGAGGACTGTTGCACCTATCATGGCTTCCTTCTCATCTCCTGGACCCAATGAAATCACTCCAGAGATACTGAAGGTATGTTATCTAAGCATAATTTGCAGAATAATGAGAAAAATCAGTTCCTGTATATCATATGCATTCATTCTGAACTATTTCAATGAAAATTTCCATCAGCCTGACATCACTGCACCTGGGGTCAATATTTTAGCTGCTTTCACAGACGCAATCGGGCCTTCTTCACGACCATTCGACAAGCGTCGCGTTCCATTCACTATATTTTCAGGGACTTCAATGTCTTGCCCTCACATTGCAGGCATTGCAGGTCTTCTCAAGACCATACACCCTGATTGGAGTCCTGCAGCAATCAAGTCAGCCATGATGACAACTGGTAATACAACTTCTTCAGGTCTCACGTTATTATCAAGGACAGGAACAGCAAATCCTGACGACTATTCATGTTGTTATATTTCTGATATTGCAGCTTCAACAACCAGCAACGTGAGACAGCCGATTTTAGATGAAGAGACCTTCTTACCTGCAACTGCTTTCACCTATGGTGCAGGACATGTCAGGCCGAACCTGGCAGTGGATCCAGGACTAGTTTACGACTTAACGATGACGGATTACTACAATTTCCTCTGCTCCATTGGCTACAATGCCACTGTACTGTCAAGGTTCACCAATGAGACGACATTCAGATGCCCCACACCCAAAATTAACCTTCTCGACTTGAACTACCCATCAATCACAGTCCCCAACATCACAGGAAATGTTAAGGTGACTCGAACCTTAAAGAATGTGGGAACTCCAGGCAAGTACACGGTGAAGATCGACATCCCTTTTGAAATTACAGCGAGTGTTAAACCAACAACTTTGGAATTCAAGAAGAGGAATGAAGAGAAGAAGTATACGGTGTTCTTAGAGGCCAAAGAAGGAAGCTGGAGTGTAAGAACTCAGTTTGGAGCGATAGTGTGGTCAGATGGAAAACACGAAGTAAGAACTCCTGTCGTTATATCCAAGGAATTCTCGTAAAGTTCCCGTCAACGAACTATAAGGCCATGTTACAAGAAAATAAGAATTGTTTGCGATCGCAAGGAATAAATCTTATTATGGTCCACTTTATTGTCTGTCTGTGCTGGGAAACTGGAGTAATAAGTGATCCAAGATCCCAAAAGATGCTTGGAATTCCGTACCAAACCATCACAAAGTTTGACGCAAACAAGTTCATAACGAGTGACATGAAGTTCTTATGGACTACACCTGAAGTCAACTGACTTCACAGTTCCAGGAGTCGAAGTTAACGAGTTACATCAAATTTAATCAAATTCAGCTGATTAAAAAGGGATCTTCCATTTGTTTGGATTCTCTAGTGATTATTATCCAAGTTTCCTTGATCAAAACAACAGGGAGATAGCATTTCAAGATCTACAAATGAAAACAAACATATACCCACTTAAATTAAAAAAGAAAATAATCGAATTTGATCCGGATATGATCAGTTCAAGCTCGAGCCGCAAGCATCAAGCTAAAATGAGCTTCAAATCAAGCCAGACTCAAGTATAATTTTCAGGCCAAGCTCAAGTTTGGGTTAGTCTGGCCTAGTCTCGCCTAATGCTAAGCTACTAACCTTAGATGATAGATTGAGTTTAATTCAAAATTAACGGATTAAATTTAAATTAATTTGATTTTGGCTCTACTTCGGAGTTAGTTCTGCCTAAAATTCTAAAATCAATTCGACAAAACACTGCAATTTTGGTATTGACTCAAACTCGACCACAATTTGGACCGGATTCACGTGGGCTTGACCGATTCTTTGTCATCCATATTTGTACCAACAACACTAAATGAGAAACAGAGGCGTGGGCAAGTTGCAAGGGGTAAGAATGTCTGAAGAAAAATGAGAGGATGTTTCAATCCCAACTAAGATTGAAAATGATAATACATAGGATGTTTCATCCCAAGCATTATAGAATGTGGTCTGTAAGTAAACGACGGTACACTCAATCCCTTTTTCTTTATCAACTTGGGGGTCAACTTACATCACATAATACTACAGTTTATGTTTCTTTTATGCTTCCTTCTTGCACTTGTAGAAATTGTTCAAGTCTGTTTTCTGTTGGTCTCTCTTCTTAAGCCTTGTCCTTTCCGACTGTCACTAACAACTGTTGAAATAATCGCTGGAAGGAAGGAACAATGGCTCATACCAACCCTGCCAACAACATCATAAGTATGAATATGAACATGTTTTCCAGGCACCACCAATCCAACATTTGCTTATCCTTTCCTTTTCTGACTCTTAATAGCCACAGTCCGAGATTTCTTTCACGTAATTCTAGAGTTGGTACCAGTAAAACCCATGTTAAGAAATGGAAGCACTCTATGTTTATCAGTAATAGACCCGTCATAAAAGAAGGCACTTTCGGTTTCAATGGGCAGGAACTGTTGACAGGTGTGCCTGATAATGTCTCTGTCACGCCATTGACGGGTTCATCAGCATTCTTGGGCGCTAATTCATTTGAAAGGAGTTCCAGACATGTCTTCAACCTTGGAGTTATAGAGTAGGTCAAATGTTCTTCTCAGTTAACTTAATTGTGTTTAACAGGTGATGCATATGCCTCTATATGTTGTTCCAAGTCCAAATATTCAGTCAATCATTGAAAGCAATTCAATTGTAATTTTGTTTGACATTGAAGTTCTTAGCCTGCTTGCTTGATGCAGGAATGTCAGATTTCTATCCCTGTTTAGATTTAAGTTGTTTTGGATGATACCTCGAGTTGGGGATTCAGGAAGTGACGTTCCCGCTGAAACTCAGATGTTGCTGATGGAAGTGATACGAAAAACATCTCAAAATGAGCCCATCTCTTCTCCTTCTTATGCCCTCTTCTTGCCTGCGCTAGATGGTGAATTTAGGAGCAGCTTGCAAGGAAACTCATCAAATGAACTCGAGTTGTGTGTTGAAAGTGGTAATTTACTTTGCTTCACAGTTTTTAACCATTAGCAAGTCCTTTTTCCGTTTGTTACTCAGCGATTATGCATCCTTGCACAGGACCAGCCGAGAATAGAATCTAGCTTGCAGACCATATGTAGTGTTGTTAAGTCTGACCTGCTAATTATAACAGTCCAGGTTTATAGTAGTCCACTAAACCGCATGAGAAGGCAGTTTAACTGAGCTTAGTAGAGAGGGGCTGGTGGTCAATAGCAAGTTTCTCCTTTTTAGATAGCCATCTTCGTATCTTCACTGATATTGTGTGGTCTAATGATATGGCTTCTTGTCTACTTTGATAGGTGACCCTGCCATAGTTACTTCACAATCCCTAAAAGCAGTTTTTGTGAATCATGGAAATCATCCATTTGATCTGATGAAGGAATCCATGAAGTATGTTAGCTCTCTGAGCAGTATTTTCAGTTCCAACTCGTTAGGACCCTTGGCATAGAAGTATGTCTGATTATGACTGGGATAATACATAATAAGCAGCTACTCTTTTTACCTCTTTAGTTGCCTTACTCTACATATTCTTTTGCACATTATGCAGGATCTTGGCAGACCAAACTGGTACATTCGCAGTTAAAGAAACAAAACAGGCAAGTGAACAGACCTTTTGGTTCCATTTGATCTCTCAAATCCAGTCGCTTTGGTTGGATTGAAAATGATGATATACTACATTTCTCTTATGCTCTCTGATGCAGGTGCCTGGAATATTGGATTGTTTTGGTTGGTGCACATGGGATGCTTTCTACCAGAAAGTAAATCCTCAAGGAATCAAAGACGGTTTGAAAAGGTTAGTTAAATTCCCTACTTGGAAGTTCATTTCATTGCATAATAACTCTAGTTCTAAACATTTCAATAAAATTTTATTTTGACTGTGTGCATCTGGGCTTCTAATCTACTTCTCTTTTCAATGTAGTTTATCTGATGGAGGCACTCCTCCAAAGTTTGTGCTGATAGACGATGGCTGGCAAGATACCGTTAACGAGTTCCAAAAGGACGGGGAGCCTTTTGTTGAAGGATCACAGTGAGTGGATAAGTTCCATTTTTGTACAAATTTTGTACCACAAGCTTACCCCTTGCTTCCTCCAATTTACAGGTTTGGCGGCAGACTAGCAACTATTAAAGAAAACTCTAAATTTCGGAAAACAGATGAGTCTCAGGTTGATTTACCCACTAATCTAAAGGAGTTTGTTTCAGATATTAAGAAGAATTTTGGGCTTAAGTAAGCACATGGCCATTTGTCCTACAGACAACTACCAGACTCTCATCTTTACACTTAATTACATTAAGAGGTTCAATAGTCAATGTCTGTTTATTGATAACTCTGTCTTGTGTTGTTTTGTCCAAATACTCAGGTATGTCTATGTATGGCATGCTTTATTGGGATATTGGGGAGGTCTTGTTCCAGATGCAGATGGAACTAATAAGTACAATCCAACAATGACATACCTTGTGCAGTCCCCTGGGAACTTGGCAAACTCGAGGGATCTTTCTTTGGATTGCATGGAGAAATATGGCATTGGTGTGATGGATCCTGCTATGGCGTCCGAATTTTACAATGATCTACACGGTTACCTCGTTTCCCAGGACGTTGATGGGGTTAAGGTTGATGTTCAAAGCATACTCGAAGCAATTGCGGGTGGTTTAGGAGGCCGAGTCTCACTCACCAGACGTTTCCAACAAGCACTTGAAGATTCAATAGCCACCAACTTCCAAGACAATAGCATTATCTGCTGCATGGGTCACAGCATAGACTCCATTTACAAGTAGGTAAATTTCAGATGTGAATACTGCAAACAAACTCAATATGCATCAAACATCAATCTATGAATGAACAAATCTTTATCATTGCCAAGGGAAGGAAGAAATATAGTCTTAGGAATTCCAAACAACAATTTGGATATGACATAGAAGTGTTTTTACCATTGTGGTCCGGCTGTAGGAAACAGATTTCAAACAACCATCATCAGCGTAGTTCTGCAGTTTCTCATTGCAATTTATCTTATTTCACTGCAGTGCCAAAAGAAGTGCTGTAACACGAGTATCCGACGATTACTACCCGAACAATCCGACGACCCAGACATTGCATGTAGCTGCTGTAGCTTTTAACAGCATTTTTCTGGGTGAAGTTTTTGTCCCTGATTGGGACATGTTCTATGTACGCCAGACTTCTTGCTGTTATTCTTTGACTATTTACTGAATCTCATGGTATATAACAATTGTTCTTTATGTTGCAGAGCCTACATGAGTCAGCTGAATTTCATGCCATTGCTCGAGCTGTGGGAGGGTGCGGAGTCTATGTCAGGTAATAGGACAAAGAACTTGCCTATTATAGAAGCATACACTGGAGATTGAAAACGGGTTCACATTAGTTCTGCTTTCTGAATAGTTCTGTCCTAACAAGTTCATACTCAAGGTCATTTTGCTCTAAAAAGATGGCTATGTTGTTGATCAGTGACAAACCAGGCCAACATGATTTTGACATAATTAAGAAGCTTGTCCTTCCTGATGGCTCGGTGCTTAGAGCCAAATATCCTGGAAGGCCATCGCGTGATTGTTTGTTTACCGATCCGGTCATGGATGGGAAGAGGTATGCTTCAGGTCTCACTTGCCTGCAACTTGATCGCTTGTTCCTCTGGTAACATTCGGGGAATCTTTTTTCCTTTCTAGTCTCCTGAAAATATGGAATTTGAACAAGTGTACTGGAGTTATTGGTGTGTTCAACTGCCAAGGAGCAGGAACCTGGCCGTGTATGAACACAGAAGAAAAAGAGACTTCTGTGACTGCAGAAGTATCTGGAGAGTTATCTCCTGATGATATTGAGTACTTTGAAGAAGTCTCAGGGAAACTCTGGACTGGAGAATGTGCTATCTATTCTTTCATTACAGGTATCGTGACCTTCAAGTACTAATAACCCAATTGCTTCCATACCTTTCCACTTACAGTTCCATATTTCCTGTAGTCTGTTATCATCCCAATAAGTTCTTATATTTCCAGGGTCGGTTTCTCGATTGCCGAAGGAGAAATCATTTATTGTTTCACTGAATATTCTGAAATGTGATGTCTTTACTGTATCACCTGTCAAGGTTGGCAACAATCTTTCTTCAACATTCAGCTTACATACTGAAACTTAACAGGAGCCATTACTGCTGATAGTCTAAAGCTCTTGAGTGCTCTCCACAGGTGTACAATCAACAGATTCAATTTGCACCTATTGGGTTGATAAACATGTACAATTCAGGAGGGGCCGTTGAGTCAGTTGATCACTCTGCTGATTCTTCTGCCTGTAAAATACACATCCAAGGGAGAGGTGCAGGTAAATTTGGAGCCTACTCAAGTGTAAAGCCAAAATCTTGTTTCCTGAATTCAAAAGAAGAGGAGTTTGTGTTCAGAGAAGAAGACAATCTCTTGACAATTACAATTCCATCCACAACTAGTGCTTGGGACATTGATTTTTGTTATTGAATCCATTTATCTTTTCATTAAGAGCCTCATTTGTAAATGGAATGCTGTAATATTCATGAAAGAGAGCTGTTACTTAGATCAATACTCTGTAGAGAAACAATCCTGAAATTCTATCAATTTTAAATTATGGTAAAAGTAGAAAAACATATGTGTACCTTTCCTGTTCCATATATCCAACAATCTTAAAAGAACCTTATAATTGAGTGGCGAATCTTGAAAATAAAATAAAATAATTATAATCATTCTTTTTTATATGAAAAGGTGAAAATGTAATTTTTTTGTAGTTTTAGTTATTTTAAAAATATATGTATCATTTTATATTATTAAAAATATTTTATAATATGAAAATTTCTGGAAAAACTGTCTTAAATTTTTTTTGTTAGTTTAACAAAAAATTAACATCATTAATTTCAATATCAATTTTTTTAATTTTTTGTTAAAATTTAGGAAAAAATTAATATTATAAATATGTTCAATAATTTAAAATAATAAATCACATGAAAATTTGTGTCTTCTATAAAAGAAAATTGAACTAAAGAATGACCTAAGATTTAGAGAGTAAGACCATTGTATGTAGCATGAATGAAGAAGGTGGGGATGATAATAAGTCCGGCCGAGTTTAGCTTGACCCTAAGCAACCAAGTCTAAGCCTAAGTCTGATCTGGCTCAGTTTAATTTATTTTTATTTTTTAAAAATAAAAAATAAAAAATAATGTCATTTTTAACAATATAATGTTATTTTTATTACTAAGTGTCGAGTCTTAGGTCAGGCTGAACCTAAGCAACTCGAACCCAAGCTCAAGCCTGAATTTAAGACTCAATTTTTAAACAAAATTGGACTTAGAGATTAGCCCAAGGCAATCAATTAAGGTCTGACCTATTATTCCAACTCGACTCAACCTGATCCAGATGTCATCTCTAGAAGAGGCAAAAGTGACAGTTAGGATCCCTAAAAGCCAATGCAGAACACACAACTATGACCTATCTTAATCACTACTCTTTTACCATATATTATCCTTAATTAAACAACAAATTACAATTATTTATACAAATCAAACTAGTCTTAGCTGGATAACAACCCATTAGTATCTTAAGAAGCCTAATGCGGTTATTTCACATTTTTTAATTAGTTTGTTATTAATTTAACAATAAGATAATATTGACAATAACTTGGTCATTAATTACAATAAATACAAAAACCTTTGCTTTTAAGGACTATGGCTACTGTTTTAGTTTCACACGCTAATCAAAAGCTCTCATCTTTTCTCTCTTTCCTTTCAACTTCTTCTCGTTTTTTCCTTCTGCATATGATTTATCTCTATAAAACATACGTAAGCACTTGTGTAAGTAATGATTAGCTTGTTTTCTCACTTGGGTTGATTTTGTTTCAAGTGTTAAGTTAAAATACAGGGGAAAGTTTTGATTTTTGAGTTTTGGTTTGTTTGGGTCAGAATTTTTGAAGAGATCAATCCGTGATCCATACTAAGAAGATGTCGTACGCGTATCTCTTCAAGTACATCATCATTGGCGATACTGGTAATCCTGTGTATCTGATTTGGTGATTTAATGATTCGATTCTATTCAATTTTGTAACATTTTATTTATTTGGAGATTTTTTTTTTTGTGGTGAAATTTGTGTTTGCAGGAGTTGGGAAATCATGTCTGTTACTACAATTCACGGACAAGAGGTTCCAGCCGGTGCATGATTTGACAATCGGCGTGGAATTCGGAGCCCGCATGATCAACATCGACAATAAACCTATTAAGCTCCAAATTTGGGACACGGTTTGTTCCTTTTTACATCGATTATGGGTCAAATTTAATTGCTTTCATGGTATATCATCAGCAGTCTTTCGAAGTTATTTTGGGAGGAAAGTTTATTATGTTTGTCAAATGAGATTTATTTTTAAATAGATTCCTATTCCAATTGTATGGAAAACGTTTTTTTTTCCCATAATTGATAGCTTTTTGTCATAATTGGACTCAAGCAAAAAAGTTAAAAATGAATAACTATACAGTGAAAAGGCCCAAAGAGATTACACTCACTAGTTGGTACTGATATTTTATTAAATTTTGTTCTGTTTCAATCTCTAACAAGCAGTTATGGTGTTGCTTCTACATATGCCGAAGCTATTGTTAATATAGACTTGGATGATGTAAATTTTTTATTATTAACATATGAAGAAGATATTGTCAATATAGACTTGGATGATGTAAATTTTTTATTATTAACAGGCTGGTCAAGAATCCTTCAGATCTATTACAAGGTCTTACTATAGAGGTGCTGCTGGTGCATTACTGGTCTATGATATTACAAGGTACTTTTGGTTTGTAAGTCATTTTTCTTTTCTATAAGTTTATGAGGTGCTCATTTAATAAACTCATCTTCTTTTTGTCTGTGCATGTTATTCCATATTAAATTCATGCAAATATCACTCGTTCTTTTTGGAAAATATGGTTACAGCTTGATGGTTATAATAAACGTAGAAGCTTTCTGCGATCTTTTTCTAATGTTTTCTTAAACTAGTGAAGTGCCTGCTAAGTTATCTAGAGGAAAGATGTTTAGCATATTTTGGTGTTTACTCTTTCGCCTGGATATTGATATGTGAGGCAAATATTACCCTTGCATGTATTGTGTTCGTCAGGAACGTTAGATTAAGCCTTTTTCAGTTTAAAGTGACAAACTACCCCTAGTAGTTAACGAAATGCTTATGAACCTGTGGCAGCATAGTTAGTATTGACACCAGTTGGATCCTATGACAGGAGGGAAACCTTTAATCACTTGGCTAGCTGGCTGGAGGATGCAAGGCAGCACGCTAATGCAAATATGGTCATTATGCTCATTGGTAATAAGTGTGATCTTTCTCATAGAAGAGCTGTGAGTACTGAGGAAGGGGAACAATTTGCAAAGGAGCACGGTTTGATCTTCATGGAGGCTTCTGCAAAAACAGCTCAGAATGTCGAGGAGGTAAAGAAGCATGACGCCAATAGTGTTGGAGCATGTTTTATTTGTGAAATTTCTTCCTGACATTCATCTTTTGGATTTTCATATTTGCCAGTTTCCTTTTGCAGGCATTCATAAAAACTGCTGCAACAATATATAAGAAAATCCAGGATGGAGTTTTTGATGTATCAAATGAGGTGAGTTTTCCTTGTTTATTCTATATTTTCTCAAACTTCATCCTTACTAGCTCAATTTTGGATGATTGCTGTAATCAATTACTTAAAAGGGTACAAGTGTTCTCACTTTAGTTTGTGCATTTATATATATGGACTTTGAAGATTAAGCACCATGGAAGGTTGCTTTCTTACCTTGTAATTTTCTTAATACGAACCTGTTTCTTAATAAGATGCATTTGGCATTTAGTTAGAGTGGTTATTATCGAGGTAATTGAGCTAGAGTTACTTTTATTTGGCTGATTTTTGCTTTTTTATGCAGTCTTATGGAATTAAAATTGGATATGGTGGAATTCCTGGTCCATCAGGAGGCAGGGATGGCATTTCTTCCCAAGCTGGGGGCTGCTGCAGTTGAAATCTGATTCTCATTTCTTGACCCAGAAGTTTATTTCCCTTTAAATCTTTCATTGTTCTCTAATACACGTTTCTGAGTACCTTTGTGAATTCCTACGTGTGAATTGAAGGTATATATACAATTGTTCTTGATTTCATGTTTAATAGCTGTAAATTCGTCAGTCGCTTTTTTCCCTTTTTAACTTCCTGCCCCCTCTTTTTCATTTGTTGTGCTGCTTAACAGAATTCTTCTGAACTGTTGTTGAAGGAAACTATGATTTCCAGTACAGTGGCTATTCTTCGTATGTATTATTTAATGATATGATGCTTTTTCAAGATTGCTTGAAGAAATAATTGTTAATGATGAATCCAGATTGAACTTTTCATTATCATTCCTACCCAAACTGGACTCTGGGCAATTGATTGATTTAAGCAAGCAAGCAACTAATAATAGCTAAGGAAAGAGCTTTTGATTGTAATGTCAGGGCATGTATCCACTGTCATTGTTTTTCCCTGTAATCGCCATGAAAGTTCAACCTTTCATGTAGCAGGAGCTGTACCCAAATCTTCTGATGCTTCAGTGCCCTTTGAGTTGGGTTTCAGAAAGTGGTACAAGCAAATGGTGAGCTGAGCAAGTTGGAAGGAAAATTGCTGATCCAGCAACTTCGACATTGAGCATACTAGATTGGTAGAGAGAGACAGAGAGTATCATAAATCTAGTACTATAATCTAACAAAAATTGAAAGAACTGAAAAATATTAACTAGTTGTAATATAAAATGAGATAACACAAGTCACATAAACTATAGAACTCGAAAGATAAATGTAATTATAATCCCTGAAATGCCTTAAAATTCTCTTTCTTTGAAATCTTTTGTTATGTTACTGATTGAACCGCAAAGGATCAAACTCTAACGATTCCATTAAATCCCTTCTCTGAATGGGTATAGGTTACTAATTTGAGTTGGTAACATTTGAAATTATCTTCATATTGGTTGCCGTTATTGGTTTTGGAAACTTGGAATTGTCATGTGTATCAATGGCTTCACCTGTTAATCCAAAAGCGGAACCATTCAGGTAGTGGTGGTGGTGGGGGTGGGTTTGATGTGAATAAGCTGTTTAAGCCATCTTCAGGGCCTATGAAGATGATAATGATGCAACAACATCAACAACGTCCAATTCTTTCACCTCCATCAACTCTTCACAATACCAATAATAATAACTCAGGTGGCAATCTCACAGCCTCTCCTTCCTTCCCTCTCCCTTCCTCTTCTGCTCCTCGTAATCTCACTCGAATCTTCCTCATGCCTTCCAACTATCCATTATATGGATACTGGATAGAACCAATCTTCAGTATACGGAAGGTGAAAGCACCATAGCACCACTATCATTACCAAAGGTGAACTAAAAGTTTGAAATGAAGGAAAAGTATAGAACAAAGCAGGGGCAAAGTAACGCTTTTCTTTTTTCTCTCTTCTTTGAACTCTATACTTTTTCCCTTGCAGGAGTTTTGTTGTGTTTAATGGGTATTTCTTGTTCTTCCTCCAACAAATGTTTGATGAGCATCCACACCAGTTTTGTACTTCAGTGATACTGATTCACTGTTTCCTATGTACAAAACTTTGGAGAAGCAAATCATTAAAAATTATGCCCTTTTAGTTCTCTGGTTATAAAATGTAGGTTCTTATGATTCAATCGCAAAGGGAAGTACTAGACTAGTTAAATTCTCACATCAACCTAACAACTAAAGATGGTTTATATATAAGAATGAGAGTATAAATCTTGGGGGGTTGCATTTTAACTGAAGAAAAATGAAAGAAGCAGACACATAGCATAAGCTCATCAATTCCTCACTACCGGGTAGCATTTGGCAAAAACGAACTACAGAATAAAATCCATAATTTTAACCTCTATAAACCAAAGCATCAGAGAAGGAAGACTAGCAACCGATGTTCTACTCATGTCCTTGTCTTGAATAACAGATCCTCCTTACAGTACAAGTTTTTACATTAGCAGCTGCCACAGAATTAACGGCCTCGCCCACGTCCCCTTCCACGACCCCGACCCCGACCCCGACCCACAGGTCTCCCTGAATTTCACCAAACGTAGAAACGGGTAAGCACCACAACAGAGAGAGAAAGATAAGTGTGAAATATAAAATCAAAGTTAGTTAAAATGAGAATAGTCATACCGGCAGTGGGCTTCTTAGGTTTAAGCTTGGGTGTTTCTTCAACCAGCAAAGTCTCTAGATTCAAGCTGTCAGGAAGGATATAGTAGCGGATATTGTTACCCCTCACACTGAGATGATCCAATGTCACCGGATTTTTGCCTTTCAGTGTTAGTTTCACCATCTTCAGATGAGTATTCATACTGATGTCTACACCTAATATCAGCAGCAGCAGAAGATCATGAAGTTAAATTCATTGGTTTCTTGGCCGCCGGAGTTCCAATGAGTGAAATAGTATCTTCAATTCTCAGTAATCAAATAAAATTAAAAAGTATATCGAATTCCACAACATGTGTTTCAAGAACAATGTACATATCTACTTGCCGCACGAAAAAACCACCAGGTTATAACAGACAAAGTCAAAACCTAGGGTGAACCAATTGGTGATGGCTAAGCTACTAGGACATTACATAACACCAAAACGTTGCAGGGGGCTTTTACAAGACACCGTTTTCACTTGCCCTATAAGGTGTTGAGCAACAATATTTCACTAAACTGATCATCTATTCCTCTTAAACCCTTTCCACAAATTTCAAATTTAAGAGGATTGAACATTTCAAAGATCAAACCTTACAAAGCAATTCCCATCACTGAATAAGGCGGTAACTACAGAAGAAAAGGAAAAGACTGGATATATATTCCAAGTAGTAATGGGTTTAAGTACAAGAAGAAACCTGTGATGGTGCCGTGGACAACAGTGCCGTTCTTGAGCTCAATGGAAACGGTCTCGTTGTTCAACTTCATCAAAAACCTGCATAAACCCAGAAAATTAACAGATAAAGAGATTATATAATTACAAGCATAAAGGCAAATAATGGATTAACAACCACTCACCTGACGAGCTTCATTGTGCAGTTGGCTGAAGAACAGGAAATACGGGGAATGTTTTGAGTCCTTCGCCTTTCTTCTTAGTACTGTTAGTATTCTCCAACAGCTAGGGCAACAAGTTTTGATTTTTCATTTCTCAACGACGTCGCATTGATATTTTTTAGATAATATTTTAAAATAATAAAAAGGATTTTCACTCGTATAGAAATTAAAGTTTAGTCCACCTTGAACTCCTCCGCTTGATTAAAGGGAGTCTTGGGTTGAAATACATACAAGCTACTCCTTGAAAAGGCATTGAAACTTAACTTGAATTCGATGAAAGTTAGTTGGAATCGAATAAAATCTACATTTGTAGCACAACAGAAGCGTTGTAGTTGTACACATGCTCTGGCAGTTAGTACGGAAAGACGTTGTGTGTGCAAAATGTTTATACGTTGCTGCCGCTACTTTGCCATGCAAACTGAGCTCATGGGCTGCTAGTTCTACTACTGGCGGCGATTTGGAGACGTCAGAATCTAGTATTTCGGGTGACGAACGTTTCTTAATCCGGCGCAAGAACATTCTTTGTAAGAGTTTTGACGGTTCTGGTACAGGCATTCATGTTCTCGACCTTATTGACCGCGGTTGTTTGTTACCCAGTAGAAGCATTTATCATTCGTTGCTAATCAGATGTGCCCATTTGAGGAAACTTGAAGAAGGACGAATTGTTCATGCCCATGTTGAAAATTCCGAGTTCAAGCACGATGTTTATATGATGAATACTGTTGTTAATATGTATGCCAAGTGTGGCAGTTTGGAAGATGCGCGCATAGTGTTCGAGGAGATGCCTGAAAGAGATGTTGTTTCTTGGACTGCTTTGATTATGGGATATTCTCAACATGGGCAAAGCAAAGAAGCGATCTTTTTGCTCCCGGAGATGTTGAGGAGTGGTGTGCAGCCTAATCACTTTACATTGTCCATCATATTAAAGGCTTTTGGGACGGGAGCTTGTAAAAGTAGGAGTCATGGTTGGCAGCTTCATGCATTTTCTTTAAAGATGGGCCACCATGCTGATGTTTTTGTGGGTACTGCTCTTTTAGACATGTATGCTAGGTGTGGCCAAGTGGAGGAAGCTCGGGTGGTCTTTCATGGGTTGGTGAGCAAGAACGAGGTGTCTTGGAATGCTTTAATTGCTGCCCATGTTAGGAAAGGTGAAGGAGAGCATGCTTTTCGGCTGCTTCACAACATGCTTAGGGAAAACATTGAACCAACGGAATTCACTTATTCTAGTGTTTTCAGTGCTTCTGCTAGTATCGGTTCTTTGGAGCGAGGTAAATGGGTTCACGCCCGTATGATAAAATCAGACACGCAGCTTATTGCCTTTGTTGGGAACACTTTGCTTGACATGTATGCAAAGGCGGGGAGCATTGAGGATGCAATTAAAGTTTTTGATAGGTTGGTAAAACGAGATGTTGTTTCTTGGAATTCAATGCTTTCTGGATTTGCCCAACATGGACTTGGAGAGATGGTACTAAAAAGATTTGAGCAATTGTTAAGAACGGGAATTAGGCCAAATGGGATAACTTTCTTATGCGTTTTGACTGCTTGTAGCCATTCAGGTCTTCTTGATGAAGGACTCTTCTATTTTGACGAGATGAAAAAGTATAGGTTAGAACCAGAAATATACCATTATGTGGCAATTGTTGATCTTCTTGGTCGAGCTGGTCTTCTTGATCGAGCTGACAAGTTTATAAGACAAATGCCAATGGAGCCCACTGCTGCTGTCTGGGGAGCTTTGCTTGGTGCGTGTAGAATGTATAAGAATGAGAAATTAGGTGCTTATGCAGCTGAACGTATCTTTGAAATTGATCCCCGTGATTCAGGGCCTCACATGTTGCTTTATAATATCTACGCCACTGCTGGCAGATGGAATAACGCTGCAAAAGTAAGAAAGATGATGCAAGAAAGTAGGGTGAAGAAGGAACCTGCTTGTAGCTGGGTTGAGATTGAGAATCAAGTCCACACTTTTGTGGCTGATGATCACGCACACCCAATGAGAGAAGAGATACATAAGATGTGGGAGACAATCTCTGAGAAAATTAAGGGAATTGGATACAGCCCAGATACAAGCCATGTACTTTTGTTTGTAGACCAGCAAGAGAGGGAAATAAAATTGCAATACCATAGTGAGAAGCTTGCTTTAGCATTTGCACTTCTCAGCACACCTTCTGCATCCACTATCCGCATCAAGAAGAATATTAGGATATGTGGTGATTGCCATACAGCATTCAAGTTTGTGTCAAATGTGGTTGGCAGGGAAATCGTTGTTCGGGATATTAATCGATTCCATCATTTTCACAATGGCTTGTGCTCTTGTGGGGACTATTGGTAGTGATATCACAGTCTGTATTGTCAACTGATGTTAGAGTGAAGTTGCTGTTTCAGCTCCGAATGAGAAATGGGAACTTTTATTTTATCCATATTATATAATGAACTGGTTATCACATGTACAACTACAAGTAACTGAAGGCATAACTCCTCCAGATAGCATAAATTCTCTTTCCCCTTGGCAATCTGAGCCAAACTGCAAACATATATGCTGAGGCTATCTGGAAGTTGGGCGCGGCAAAACTTGAGAAGGCCGTGGATTGGATTTGAAATCCTGGATACATGTTATCTCATCTCTGTTGACAATAATAACAATATGGCCCGAGGCTTTTGGAATTGATGAGAAACTATGATACCAACTCAAGAAGATTGGTCAGGTAAAGTTGAACCAGAAAACTGTTTCATAAATTACATCCTTAAAACATAATGAAGATCCTGTTTTGATTGGTTGGAATTGACATTCACGCAGGAAATATTTGATAAGAACGGGGAAGAATTTCTCATCAAATAGTGGCAACAGACAAGCAAGTATACCTGAATCTCATTTCACTATTGAGGAGTTCACCTTGTCCTCCATTCCAAGCTGGTAGTGGATTAGTTTCAGTTGGTTTCATCGTTATAATTTGATCACATAGAGTCAATATTAAGTAGATTAGACCATTAAACGAAATATACTCGGGAAAAAAAAAAGAATGGAATTTCTGGAGATCCAATTTTATACTTTTTCGATTTTCTGCTTTTAATTGGAAGATTCAATCTGAGGCATTGTTAAAAAGCCTGAGATAAGTAGATTCTGTATAATTTGTTTATTTAACATTCTATCATTGGTTTGTGACTAAAATGCGTCTTATTTGTTTTGAGGCAAATATATATTTGTGCTCTATTAATTTGGCATCAGGTAGTAACCTTATCAGAAGCTTATTTGAGAACTATAATGGCTCCTTTTAATGTAGGTATGATGTGTTTCCATATCAACACACGCTCGTGGGGCTGGTAGTACCTAAATCACGATGAGTTAGGTTGGTAGTTCCAGCCTTTTATTGAAATATTTTTTATAATGGGTAAAATAGTTTTTCAACAAACAAACATTTGGTAGTTCTCAAAAGTAGGTTGATTTCTTTGGTCAAATTTAACAACTAAGCCAAGCAAAATGCCTGACAGGTCTTACCATAAAAATGGAAACTTGAACGGCAACAAATCTTTTTTAAAAATTAGAACTAAATAAAACAGCAACCAGAACATTAGTTCTAAAGTACAACAAAACAAACCCCATGGGAAATAGATCAGTTACATAGATTGAGTGTCATCATACTGAAGAGTCTTTAATCCCTGATAGGTTAGCATGTGATAATGATGTGTCACAATAGTGAGAAAGTGTGAAGATAAATGTGATGGAGAATGAAAACGAAAAGAGTGCATTGCATGCCTGGTTCGCTGGTTGGCCCTTTTTAGCACTAAAAATAGTGTGTATAGAGAGAGACAGAGATAGAGAGAGAGACCATTTCAGGGTAATGAAAGGAACGCAAAATGAGGAACCAACCTCATAGAACTTCATTCTTGCCGTTGCTCGAGCTTTAACTGGCATAGGGAAAGAGAAACAGAGACAGAAACAGAGACAGAGACAGAGACAGAAAGCCGAAAAATACAAACAAGAGGCAAGAGGGTTCAAAAAGCATGACATGAAGTGTGTGTTATATGCTTGTATGTGTTCTTCTGTATGTGTGTTTGTGAGTTTGAGGCCGAGACGAGTTTAGCTTAAAATCATCATTCTTTCCATCAAAACAAAGACTCGTATACACAACCTCTTCAGGGTCTTCAAGGTAATCCAGAGACGAGAAACAAGAAAGCTTAAATCTTTATATCCGGGCAATTTTTGTTTCTTTTTTTCAATCTGATTTCCTTTCTCTTTTTATTGACTTTTTTGGGTTTCGGACTTCCTAAGTTTGGTTAATTTTTGTCATATGTTAATACCATGTAGTGCTTCTTGCAACATAATAACGTGCGCAGGATGTTTTGTATTACTGATGTCTAAACATCTCATCATCTCGATCCCACGGTAGAAATTAAACTTCTCCGGTTGCTTTGTTCTGGATTCCATACTTTCTGTAATTGTCTTGATAAATCTGAATTGTGTTTTGATTATCTGAGCTAAATCTGTCCCTCTCTTGAGTAGAAATGGAGCAAGAGAGCAAAAAAAGAGGAAGAGATCAGGAACAAGAGGTAAAATACTTGCCAGAGAGAGCACCAAAGAAGAAAGACCATAGTGATCATGATCTTAATAACATCATCAACATAGAAGAAGATATCAACCAGAATGAGCTAAACAACAAGAACACCCGCTACCACTTAAGTGACACAGAGTTGGCATTAGGAGTATTTGATTTCCCATGGCTTAACGAAGGGATGATATCGGAGGATTGGCACTTGGAGGACACATTCTCATCATTTCTTCAGGATACTTATACAACCTCTGCAACAGATACATCAGGACAGTACTGCTTCTGTGAAAGCCCAGACACATTCATGACGTCCTTAGATTTTACTGTGGATAAGTTTGAAGAGAATGTATGGTCATTGGAAATGGAGACTGTATCATCTCTGCTCAAACCACTTCAACAGGAAGGTGTTTGATGGAAGTTGCCAATTTTGCATGTACAACAGGGAAAAAAAAAAAAAAAAAGGAAACAAAAACTTGAAGGTATGGATAATGGTTAGAACCAATCTGTAGAAGATATTGAAGAGTGTGATAACACCACAGCCCCACTATCATTACCAAAAAGTGAATTAAAAGTTTTGCTGTGTTAAGGAATAGTACAGAACAAATCAGGGGCAAAGTAACCTTTTTTTTTTTTTTCTTTTTCTCTCTTCTTTGAATCTTTTACTTTTCCCCTTGCAGGAGTTTTGTTATGTTTAATGGGTAATTTTTGTTCTTCTTCAACAAATGTTTGACGAGCATTCACACCAGTTTTGTATTTTAATGATGTTGATTTGACTGTTTCCTATATACAAAACTTGAAGAGCAAACCATTAAAAATTATGCTTTTTTGTTATGATAGGAATTTTGAGTTTTTAGTTCTTTCTCTAGTAAAAAAAAGTAGTTCTTATAAGCATTTTTTAGTTAACCCTCTATGCAATAATTGTAAAGTTCTACAAACACATTCTATAAATATCGTTAACGATCGGATACTTATACTAACGATTAAGATTAGATAATTTTCTAAACGGTTTGAAAACGAAAAACATAAAAATCGAGTATTAAAATAAGGTATAAATTATGATTATGTTTTAATATCTTACGTGTTAATCATATTATAGAAAACTTCAAGAAATTATGCTGAAAACTTTCGTCTAAATTCGAATAATTATGTTTGATAGATTTTGAATTTGAGTATTCAACATTGTTCAAACTCAAACTTAAAAATAAGTTTTGAGTCTAAATATGATTTATTATCCTCTCTAATTATAATCCAATAATTTAAATTTTTTACTAGAGACATTATCCTCTTTTTCTATCTAAACCATACCTTTTCTAAAAGAAAATTTACAAACAAAATTAATACGAGATATGTAACCTTCCACAAATTAACTTTTAAATATAATAAAAAAATTATAAGAATCTTCCTTGTAATCTTTTCAATATAGCGTGAAGAATACTTGCGGGAATATAGCATAAACTGAATACCATTCCAGTTAAAGGTGTACGTGTATTATTTCAATTTCGCCTTAAGGTCTACGTTTTTGACTATGGAGGGTTACAAGGAAATTATTTCCAATTTTTAAGAAAATAAATATTTCTACTAAAAAAAAGTATTATCTCCTCAAATTTATTCAAGGATAGCATTGGGTTGACCAATGGATCGGCTCATAAGCTAGGTTAGGCCTAGACCCAGATCGATCCAAAGCTAAATTTTTTTAAGTAAAACAATATTAGGTCTCAGACAAGCTTAGGTCTAACTAACTTAAATCTTGATTAAATTAAAAAAGACATTATTTTATATTTTTAATTAAGAAAATTATTTTTAAAAATTAGTAAAACCAAGTTATTGCCTTCTATAAATTTCTCCATCGATCAGCTTTCTGCCAATGAGATGACTTTTTAAAGAATTGCATAAATCTTCTCTTTTTGCCGTAGGTTCTTCGAGCCTTCCATTGAATTGTGGACCTTTCTTCTATGATAGACTTGTTAAAGATGAACTTTCAACTGTGATGAAATGGTCACTTGCTGCTGACACTCACAATTCTCTTGGCCTATGCATTTAATATGTTACATGTAGATAAAGTTTCTTACAAGTCTATTTGAGAATATGACCACTTTTAATAATATTCTTAGATAAAGTATGATAATCACATAATTTATCACGAGACACGAGAGCATGCTAGTAGAGATATATTAGTCATGAAGTGTTTTTTCGTCTTTTCTTATCAGGAGATGTACAGTTATAAAAACTACGATCCTGGGGCACTTAGTGAGAATGAACCTGAAGTGATTGAAATGGTAAATAATCTCGAAGTTTCTCTTTTTTGACTATGCAGCTCCTTGATTGATTAGGTGATTGTTACTCTTTTTTGGGATCTTTCAAATCAACTGAATATTAGTGAGATGATTTAATTTAAACATTATCTTATGATTAAATTAATTAAATTTGATTATAGTTAATAACTTATTATAATTATTTTAAATTATTAAATTAAACCTATTTCGATCTAGTATAAAAAAATTGGAATCCTAGTTGACTTATTTATTTCTCTATTTATTAATGGTCATTTTACGATTCTCATAAATGTTAGCAGTAGTTAAACAGACTCAATTTATAAAATAGAAGTGATAATTGTGGTAACTATATCATTTGGGAAGGTATCTTGTGATGCAAATCACGTGATTCTCCATTAATCCACACACATAAGCAACAAAAGCTGAAGAATCTAAGGAGTTGGTGTCTGAAATGTCGAAGAAGAAGAAGACATGAAACAAACTAACG
>JANQBM010000003.1:4027173-4039460 GCA_025594535.1 Erythroxylum domingense
ATTCACAGACAGTCAAAGTGCTTTATACCTGAGTAAAGACCCCGTCTTGCATGAGAGGTCCAAGCACGTCGACATCAAACTCCACTTTGTAAGGGATAAGATAGCTCAAGGCTTCTTCAACCTGGAAAAAATCAAAGGTGAGTTAAATCCTTTTGATTTTGGAACTAAAATACTAACACAAAAGAAGTTTAGTTTTTGAAGGGACTACTTACAGATTTCAGAAGCCCCTTGACTCCGGAGGCAGATCTGACCAAAACTCGATAAAGTGGCAGAAATTAGGGTTTCGGGATTTAGGGATTTTTTCAGATTTGGGGATTTTTTCTTTAGGGTTTTTTCAAATCTGAGCTACAAGTGGTGAAATAGGATGGAAACCATATGAAATCAAAGTTGATTTCAACAGATCTCACAAATTTAGGAAAGTTAGGGTTGTCGGTGTTTTTTTTTTCAGATGAAGGTTCTAAGTATGGATTAATGAAGAAGGAGGGAAAGATGTGATGCAAATAACGTGATTCTCCATTAATCCACAAATAGAAGCAACAAAAGCTGAAGAATCTAAGGAGTTGGTGTCTGAAATGTCGAAGAAGAAGAAGACATGAAACAAACTAACGAAGTTTCTCACTGACAGATACAAGAGACACAAACTTAGTTTCTTTCACGTGAAGACAAAAGTTAACTCAACTGTCTGATGCTTTAATTCAAAACAACATCGTATATAGCATTAGTTTTATTCACAATCATGTTCTTACAAGTAAGATACAGAAACGCAGGCTACAAGGCATAAAACGCAAACCAAAGGCTGAAGAGTTAAAAGTCACGTGAGAGGGACAAGACTAACATCCAAAAAGCCTCATTCTTCATCTCCTTCAAATATAAAAAGCAGAAGCATAGAGTCAGAAAAACAACAACAACACAGAAACTTCAGTGATTCAATTTACATTGTATTCAGTATTTTGAGAGAGCAAAAATTAGAGTGAGAAAAGTTCAGAGAGTGCTAGAGTACACACTTGTGGGTACTGAGAGAGTTTTGGGAGGGCTCTTTGCAAGTGTTCAGTGAAACACTCAATCTCTGTATCTTTGTCTCTTCTTCTTATTCATATTAGTGAATTTCTTTACCACCATAGGTGGGAAACTTGGATGTAGATAGTTCTTGACTATCGAACCAAGTAAATCTTGTCTCTTTTATTTTTCTTGCATTTTACATACCTGCAAAATTAACAATGTTTCAAGTTCTTGTGTTTAAAGAACAGCAGTAAAAGCAAATTAACCCAACATATCTTTTTTTGGAACGAAAGAACCTGTAGTTGTTATCTTTTTGATACCTATTCGGTAAATTTTTGGATTGACTCAATAACTTGTAAATCACACCAACTGGGTACTCCGTACTAGGCAAGCCCTGTACGACAGTCTCGATCGAGAGAGTGTAAATAGGAGGATTCGAACACAGGGCCTTTTGGCCCCATGCCCCATGCCCCCTACTCCACCAACCTACACTCTCTCGATCGAAATTAACAAAATATATCTAAATTAATTTGACTCAAAATTACATAATTGTATAATAATATTATTTTGGAAAATTCAAATAAACTTAGATTCAATCTTATTTTTTTAAAGGAGAGGAAATCATAAATTTGTTCAAGTCTTTACCTTATCTATGAACACGTGTGGACATATATTTACATACGTATCCATGTGTTACAAATCCTGACAAGAAATGGAATACAACAACATGCAAATGGGAAGGAAATCAATGTATAAACAAGAAGGGAATGAAAATGAAGATAAAAGCTCAAGGAATGAGTATCAGTGATTGTTCCTTTTTCCAAAAGATGCATGAGTAAGCTATTAGGGGAAAAAATCATCAGTAACAGTCATATTCATTTTGCTCTAAGGATGAGTTACAATCGGGGAAGAACTTGTTCATCAAAACTATTTCTACTGTCTTGTAACTGGCAAATGATTAATACCTAATTAATTACATTTAGTTTAGTACCAAAGTTAATGTATTCTTGTGTATTGCATAACCTCCAAATCAGGATATTAATAGTCAGGAAATACAGAGAATTAAAACATGAAATCCCCATCTGTGATTTGGCTATGGAGGTTTTGGAGAGTTCTGAAATCCTATATATATATATATATATATATACAAAAACGGCCTTATCCTACCCTCTTCACCTGATAGTTCTTGCAGTGATACGAAAATGGAAAAGAGAAAAGCTGGCACAGGTCGTCAGAAGATAGCCATGGCAAAGATACCTAAGAAGTGTAATTTACAGGTTACCTTCTGCAAACGTCGTGCAGGGCTTTTCAAGAAAGCTAGCGAGCTCTGCACACTTTGTGGAGTAGAAGTCGCTATAGTAGTTTTCTCTCCGGCAGAGAAGCCTTTCTCTTTTGGCCACCCTGAGGTAGACTCCATCGTCGACAAGTTTCTTGCTGGAAACCCTCACCGCATCACTGGTTCGCACCAGCTCATTGAAGCTCATAGAAACGCTACCGTTCGTGAACTCAACATGCAGTTAACGTTCGTTCTTGAACAACTGGAAATGGAGAGAAAGAAAGGAGAATTACTCGACCAAATAAGGGAAGCCAGTAGAATACAGTCCTGGTGGGAATCTCCTATTGACCTACTTGGTCTTGAAGAACTTGAACAGCTCAGGGAAGCCATCGAAGAACTCAAGAAGAGTGTAGCAGAACAAGCCAACAAAGTAATGGCTGAATCTGCTAACTCTTTCCCATTTCTTGTTAATCGCATGGGAATTGTTGGGAGTTTTGAGAACAAGTTCAATGCCGTTTCTGGCGATTATTCATCTGTTCCACGTGGGAATTACTTTGGTCATGGACAAGGGAAGTTTTGAGCTTCTTGAGAGCTTTCATGGAGGGATCATTGCAGATTAGTGCCTCACTAATGAAAACACTGCACCGCATGCTCTCAGATCTCATCAGTTTTCTTATTAAGTAGTTCAACATTAAAGGGGTTTGGCGGTGAACATTAACTTGATTGGTACCATTTCTTCACCTATCCCTCGGTTTAATTGATGATTAAGAGGTAATTAGATTTGGTTAAACATGTTAATTAATATGAAAGTTCGTATTATGGAAGATATCTGCCTAATTTGTAGAAAAATTGATATCTTCAAGACTCTTGTGCAAGCAATTACTAATCTCCGTTTTTCTTCCACCATTTTCCCATCAACCTTGATATAGTTAGTTTAATTTCAGATGTACACATAAGTAAAAACTATCTTTTGTTTTTATAATACAGCCTAGAGTTGGCTATAGGTCGGTCCATAATACCCAATTTTTTTAATCTACAAACAGCTTAAAATTAAATCAAACTGGAGCTAATAATCAAAATAATGTTATTTTAATTTAAATTAGTTTGAATTAAATTGAATTGATTCTTTTAAATTAGATCCCGATGCCAACTTAAATTTTGGATGTCAATTTTAGATCGGATCAACTTAAGTTTTGCACAGCTACCCAATCAAAATATCAACCGCATTATTACATTATCGATAAAACATAATCCTAATGTTAATTTTAATACATCAATTACAAACACATGCATAGTTTAGTCGAATGCCGAAATAAAATAGATAACAACCAAGAATTTCAATCCAGCATTTTTTAATTTTAAGATTACTTTAAAATTACAATGTAATCCTAATTAAAACCTGCATATAAAAAGGTCTATTGGATATTATATACTCTTTACTTAATTAGTGACATATAAAATAGTAGAAATGAAAAATTAGGGTGAGTATGATTCATATCAAACAAAATCACAAATATCATTTATGAAAATTTAAGATCAATCTAAATCAATTTAAACTACCAAACTAATATGAATATTTTCGATAAGTTTGAATTTATAATCTTCTTATATAAGATATAATTATTAGTGAAAAAAGTTAGGGAAGTAATAGTTTCGCAAAATGTCCGATTTTATATGGTTGTCTCTAACACAAATAAAAACAAAAATCAATTAAAAGAAAAATAACAAACGATACTAAAAATTTGATAACGCAGTTCGGCACTCCTTATCTACGTTTGCGAAGCCCTTACCTAGATTAATTCTTTCATTGAAATACAATAGATTTATCCGAGGCTTTACTGAGCTGACACCACTCAACCCTTGACACTATCTTTCAACCTTACTTTCTGTGAAAAAATTTCACACTCAATAACACGACCGACACGTGTTAACCTCAACAGAAAATTTTTCTAAATAATCTTATAATTAAAAAATACTAAATAAATGACTCAGGTGATTAAATAAATGTTAACATAAATAAAAACACTTTAGACAAAAATAAAGAACAATTTCTCGAAAAGTTATGCATTGAAATAAATCTAGAAGTTATTGTAACAATAATAAGAAAACAGTCTATTTAAGAGTCACTCCACAAATCTTTCTGAATTTAGCCTCTAATAAATTAAATAAATATCACACACAACTTATTAATTAAACATCCAGCCAAAATCTTCACCAAATAATAATAGACTATTTGTGCAGAGTTGGGTTAGACACATATAAACACACCTTCGGTTGTTTTTCAAAAATCCCATACATGCATACTGCCATATTCACGCAAATATCAACAGATGCACTTTTTTCACAATAGACTAAAGACCCACGCACCAATTACGTATAACCAATTTTCTTAACCCTTATCCCAAAATCTGACAGTACACATGAATCAACACGGCAAAACCCACGTTTCCAACATCGCCAAGAGATCTTCACTCACAAGGAGTCACACACACACCTACCAATCTCTTCTCACACACTGCACACATACTCATAAGCCACAGGTCCAAAAATGAGTTTTATATATTACCCAATTTCACCTTCGTTGTTTTTTCCCGAAACCCTTAATTAATAATTGAAAATACAATAAATTCCTTCAGCTACTTCATCCACGTAACACTTACAACTCTTCACAAAATCAACTTCTACATAAAATATAATTTTATTCTATCTAAAACATTATTCAAATAAATTTTTGAATCCAGGATAATAAAAATATGATAAGTTTAATTTATAAAAATAAAGTAGATATATTCAACATCTATCTAACAATTAGCATGTTAAAATTTAATGTTTTAAAAATTGGATCAAAAGTTAAATTAGTCAGACAAAAAATTTAAGGTTTAAAATATTCAATCAGTATTAGACTACTATAAAACTGACTAAAATTGAATAAAATTAAAGAATTTGAAATAAAATTATCTTCACCTATCAAAAAATTTGAAGTAATTAAAAAATATTGTTAAATAAAAATTAACTGATTTATTTTAGTTTATAAGAACTTATTAATTTATAAAAATTGAACTATTAATTAATACATTAACTTATTTTTAATAATAAGAGTTATAAAAATAAATTGAACAGAAAATTTAAAATTTGAACCAAAAAATTAGATTGCTTAAAATTTTTATATATGATTAAACCCATCAAACGAATTGAATTTTTTAACAATCTACATACTGAGGAAAACAGTATAATTTATATATATATTTGGTTGATAATATGATAGATTTATATATTTTAATAGTGATTAAAAAATTCAACTCGTCTTACGGGTTTAAAGAAATGTAGACATGAAACATGACATAGAGATAGAGTAAACTAGACGAAGACATGCTTGGGAAAAAAAAAAGGTTTTGATATATATCATAAATATTTTGTTTGACGTTTCCTATATATATATATATATATATATATATATATGTTTGTGGCTTCCGAGCAATAGCCACAAACCAAGAAATTAATCAGTTATATAGATATAGACACACACATAGTAACAAGAAGACTAATATATAAAATAGCATAACATGATTATTAATAATGGCAAAAAAAAAAAGTCTTAAAGTTAAACCCGATTTGAAATCAACGAATCTAATTTAAGTTAGTTAGACTTTGATTTGTAGACTCATTTTTTTTAAATTTTAGGCTTCAAATCGAACTTAAAGTAAGGCTATATTTGATTGGGAGTTTATTAATAAAATAAAATATTAATCCATCATTTAGAATGAGAGTTTATAATTGAATGAGATGAAAGAGAATGATGTTATATTACATCTCTTTCTATTATAAATAATAAAAATAAAAAACTTTCGATTTGAGAGATTTAGGATGAAATATAAAATGATAAAATAATTTTACGCTATATTATATTATAAACCTTTCGTCTAAACAACATTTTACTATATTACATTATAAACACTTATATCCTTCAAAAACAATAATTTTATAATATTACATCAATTTATATTTCATCCCATTATAAATCATTTTATTCTATTTTATTCCATTACATTTCATTAAAAATTTTATGTCTAACCAAACATAGCCTTAGGCCATTCAATCAGACCTAAGACCTAAAATTTTTACATAAAATAAATTTGTTTTAAATAAAATAACGTTTTTTTAAATTTTTAAAAAATTTAAAAATTAATCAGGTTGATTCAGCTCGGGCTAAACCGATCTATTGTTCTTTAAGTAAGCCTGGGTCAAGCATATTTGAATAGAGTTGAAGATCTTTGAAATTTCTATTTATGTACGAAGAAAATGTGCAAGACTCTTTTTAATTAAAAGATTCAACCTTTCATCGAGAGATTAGTTTCTTCAATTTATAATTTTTCATATTTTTTTCAATTTTATACCTGATTCAATACCATTATTTTCGAACAACTGAGTCTAAACTTTGAATTATTTAAACATATATTTCATAAAATGATTCATGAATGTGCTATTGTACAGTTACATATCACCTAAACTCGTGAAATTTAAATATACAAATTCAATTATTTTATTCAACAATAATTAAAAAATTAAACTAGATTATCTGGAAAATTTTAATTCAACTAACTTTTAAGCTTTTTTCTAATTTTTATTTTATTTTTTTAATAACATTTGTTGTTAAAAATACAATAATCATTCGATTTTCATAATTATTCGATTATTATAAATTAAAACTAATTAGTTAATTTTATTTAATAATCTATTTTTCAATTAAACTTTAAAATTTTTATAGATAAGGATAGTCTATTTAAACAATATTTTAAATTCTTTTATTTTATTCAAAATTTAAAAAATTTTATGAAAAATTTAATACTGATTAAATCTTTTAAACTTTAAACTTGTTCTCTGACTAATTTAATTTTCTTTATGATTTTTAAAATATTAATATTCAAAAATAATGATTTGCATATTGATCATAAATGAAGGCATCATTAAAAAATAGTGACTTTTTTCTGAATTTATTTAAGAAGTAAGTTTTTTTTTACAAATTCGAAATAAGAGATTAATCATTAATACTTTTAATTGACTCATAGTGAAATAATATGATTTAAAATTTCCAAAAATATGTTTTATTGAATAAATACACATACTTTTGTTGATTTTAAAGAGTTAATAAATAATATGGTTTCAAATAATGTCTCATATTAATTTGACAAATTCTTTATGGTAATTTTTAAATATTAAAATATAAGATAATATTATGTTATAGTATTTATATAAAAATTTTATTTACAATGATAATAATCAAAACAGATAAAGCATAAACACAGTAAACCTAAGTATGGAAAAGTGATGTGTTTGGAAAGGAGCCAACTTGCCGACCAAAACTGAAATGGATGCTCGTGATTCACTTTGTAGACTGTACTGTGTCTGCTTCGATTTGCAAAAGCTGACATTAGGATTGGTAAGAAGTTAGGTGGACTTCTTCTTCCCCTGTTAAATTTTTTTTAATTAAATATGAATAATGTAATTTAAATTTTGGATCATTTTTTAAATACGTCAAATTTAATTAAACTATTTAATTAAGTTCTTTTATTCTTTTCTATTATATTTAGTTATTTAATTATTTTAATTTTATTTACATACTTTTTTAATATATCAATTTTACATAGCTACTTTTTTTTAACTTGCATCATTTTTTTTATTGTCACATTTACATGTGGTTCTATTAGAAACAGTCTCTTTATTTTATATGGATAAAGTTGCATACTATCAGCCTCTCCAAATTTCACTTTATTGCAAAATTTCGATCGGGTAGAATGATGATAACTTAAATAATTTTTATTAAGTAGTTTAATTAAACTACTTCATTTTTCAATCAAGAAAGCTCTGATGATGAGAGAACTGAGTTTGATTTAGGATTTTTAATCTAAAAATGACATAGTTTAATTAAACAACTTAATGACACTAAATTAGTTAATTTAATTAAGTCTGATGTGTATAAATGTTTAAGATTTCTGTCTTATGTGACAAGCCACGTTAATAATGTTAACAGAGATATTAACGTCAGACAAGAATTAAAAAATTTGAAAGTTTAAATATTTAAAATTAAATAAAGTTTCATATTGTTTTTTTATATCTAATCCTTTATTTTAGGAAGTATAATAAAAAATGTGTTAATTACAAAGAATAGGACCATTGGGTTAGTTATTAACCGCTCAGTCGGGTTAAAAGTTAAGCATTTTTTTTTGTTAACTCACAAAATATTTTGGGTGAGTTTGACTTTGACGTCTTGGTGGCACCTTTAAATTATTACCATGCCAAATTAATCTCTACTCATATGTTGTGGGACCTAAAAGGTGGCTTAACATTACTACTAAATATTTAATTATGCTATAATCACAAGCGGAGGCGAAACCGTAATTTACTTCAGCGAAGTCCAGCCCCCTGATCAACTCAATAACCTAGAAAGGACAGCGCGTGAGAATTTAATAATTACAACGCGTCAATCACGCGAATGTCTGTTCTCGATTTTAAAATTACAGTTCTACCACGACAAATCCACTACCACTCGCCAGCTGCTCGACTCCCAACTCTGCTACGCAAGCGCGTGAACCGCTGTGCGTCTTAGGTTAGTCTCATCTACCTTCCTCCCATTTATAATGAAATTTAAAAAAGATAATAATTTTAAAATTTTCAT
Organism: Erythroxylum domingense; assembly: GCA_025594535.1. Taxonomy (NCBI): domain Eukaryota; kingdom Viridiplantae; phylum Streptophyta; class Magnoliopsida; order Malpighiales; family Erythroxylaceae; genus Erythroxylum; species Erythroxylum domingense. Next base: position 4,036,122 of record JANQBM010000003.1, read on the forward strand.
TAAAATTTTAAAATATACATATGTTAAAATATTGTTTATTTATGTGATTAATAAATAGCAACTACGTGATATTTATTTAGTAGATACGTCATATTTAATAAAAATAATTTTTTGACTTTATTTATACAAAGTTTTAAAATTAAGTTATTAAATATAAGATTTCAAAAAATTTGACACTAAATTAAATTTTTTAAAAATAAAGCTTTAAAATTTATTATTTTAATTAAAAAGTATAATTTTAACTTTAATTTTTCACTTAAGTTAAAATTTTGAAAGAGTTATTTGTTTTTAAGTATTTTTAAAATATTCATTTTAAATTCAAAATTAACTAATCTAAACTTTTTAGTTGACTTCCATTGATTTTAGAGTTTATACCACATAATTTTTAATTAATTTTAGAAGCACCTTTTATCTACTCTACATTCGATAAAACCTTTAACTAGAGAAAGATGAAGGACTTCAATGAAATTATATAAAATATATTTTTATTAAATATATTAAGCAAAATTGTATTAATGTTAACATATAATCACTTCAAAGTCTTAATCATTATGTCTGTAAAACTTTTTATTGAAATCCAATTATTATAAAATTTTACTAAGATATTTTAATTTAAAAATATTTTTAATAAAAAGAAAATTACTGATTTCTAATATATAAAAAATTTCGTAAATCTACTTTTCTAAAAAATAATAAATTAATTAACTTTAATAATTATATATATATATATAATATTAAAATTCGATCTCAAATCAGAAAAATATAAAAGAAACAGACACTGATCTGTCAGCCATTCATCATCAAGATCAAGGCCCTTCGCTCACTCTCTTTCTCCCTCTCTCTCTCTCTTTCTACTACTACTTCTCAGCCTCAACAATCATCTCCGATTAGCCGTTGATTTTGTTTCCGTTTTCTTGCGGTTGATTTAGTCATACCCATTTGGAAAATTCTCTTCTTTTCAACAAAAGCTGTGGCTTTTTTTTTTCCTGTCCTGTTTTTACTGTTACGTATGTGAATGTGGTTGTCTTCACGACGCGATTCACTCGTGTTTAGTTAATCGTAGTTGTCTCCAGAGAATTTTTGAAGTTTCCCATTTTTTTTCTTCTTAAATCTGTCTGGAAATCGGAAGATTTACAAGGGGCTGGTGGTCGGCGGAGGTGGTGTGTCGCTATGGTTCTAACGGCGGCGGTGACTTCGCCGGAGAAAAGAAAAACGAAGATGTTGCTCAGAAATGTTGTTCTGGGTTTGCTTTTCTTGACAGTGATGGCTCCAATTGTTCTTTACACCGATAGATTTGCCACTTTCAAGGATTCTTCTTGTGAGCTAATTGTTACTTTTTCTTGCAATTTTCTTCTCTTGCACTTGTTGTTTTTTTGCAATTTTTGACTAAATTTGCCATCATTTTGCGCCTTTTGCTCTTTTCTGCAGCTAGAAGCGAATTTCTTGAAGATGTCACTGCTCTCGTAAGCTACCATTCTTTTTATACACAAGATTTTCCATTTTGTTACTCATTCGTTTTTTTCTCATTTTTATTGGAATTTAAGAGTTCTATAACATGTAAATCTTTTGTTTAATTCCTTTCCAGACACTACCAGGTGACACTAGGCATCTGAATGTGTTACCCCAGGTAATTTTTTCCTTTGACTTTCCCATTTTTGTGGAAAGAAAGAAATTTTCTCTTTTGGGTACTCTTGGAAACGCAGATCTGACATCACCTTTTCAACTTCTTACTTGGGGTTATAGGAATCATCCACCGTTCTGAAAGAACCAATTGGGATTGTATACACCGACAATTCTACCACATCGTCTTCAGCTACCGTCACCTCGTCCAACGTTGAAAATAATGGTAATTGTTTTCCTTATCAGCTGTACTTAATTCTTTTTGATTTTCTGTTTTTAAAGTTCTTATCATTTTGGATGAATGCGGGTAATTTTGAAGTTTTAGTTACATGGGTTTTGTTTGTTTTATTTTATATTTAGATTTACAGTTGGGAAATGAAAAAGACCATAAATCTGCTCGAGTATTGTCAACAACCAATGAGCAGGATCAATCGCAAGCCGATAATGTCATCAAACAGGTCACTTATAATGCTGACCAGAAGGGAAGCCGTAGAGATGGTGCCAAGCAAGAGGATCAAAATAAATTACAAAAATCCTCTGGAAATGAGGTCCTTCGTTTTATCTACTCATCTCCAATTCTACTTTTTGTTTTTTATTCTATATGTGCATCTTCATTAAAAAATAACAACGTGCCGTATTTGCAAAAGGTTGTTCACAGCGTTTCCCTAAAAAAAAAAAAAAATTCTTGAAACGTATGTGCAAGTGCTTTTGTGCTGCCCCAGTATCTGGCTGAGTATGCCTTCGTGATTTTGATGTTTTATTGCAACATTGAGTATCTCATTAGTCCTGATAGAGAGAATATTATATTGTTGAATGCTATTGTCTGCTTAAGACGTCATTTTCTTGCTACAGAAGTTATAATCATAGTTATGGTGTTCTATCCATGTTTGGATGACGGTATTTTATTAGAATGCATAGCATCAGAAGTATAGTTTATCCACTTTACCTGGCTTTAGCACCACAACATTTGAATTGCAAATGCTAAAACGCATTTGGAAGCTAGTTTGATGTTACATATCGACTATTAAGTATAACTCATTGGAAATTTACAGGGAAGATATTGCTTGTTGAATTTCTGTAGTGGAATTTCTTTAAGAAAATATAATCTTAAAATTAACCAGTTAATTGAATTTCTCTCTTTCTTTCCTTTTTCTTCATTTTTAGGTTGAACAACAATCAGCCTCAACCTTGAAAAAAATCAATTTGAAAGATAGCACGCTGATGAAAAATGACAAAAGAACAAATCAAATATCTCCACCAGATGCACGAGTACGGCAACTGAAAGATCAACTTATCGGGGCAAAGTTGTATCTTTCCCTTCCTATAGCGAAGAGCAATCCGCACTTTACAAGGGAACTTCGCCTGCGTCAAAAGGAAGTCCAGCGTGTTCTTGGGGATGCAACTAAAGATTCTGACCTGCCAAAGAAGTAATCTTCTGTTTTGACTGCAAATGCATTGCTGACTTGTTAGATTTAACTTCTATGTTGTTCTTCTTCGTGCCTGTCTAACTTTTGGATAAGAATCTTGTTTTGTATTCAATAATGTGATACCTTAAGTGGCTCATGTTCTAATTTTACCTTCTATTTTTGATTGTTTTGATATCTGACTATGATATCTCCTCACTCATTAATGCAGTGCCTTCGAGAAACTGAAGGCGATGGACCAAATACTGGCTAAAGGAAGGCAGCTGGAGGATGATTGTGCTGCTGCAGTTAAGAA
>JANQBM010000003.1:4077617-4092266 GCA_025594535.1 Erythroxylum domingense
ATCTGCAGAGGATCTGTGATGGGGTTTGGTTTAATCAAGTTGGGAACTTGGTTACTGTTTTTGAGCTGCTGCTTCTGATCGTGTTGGGAACATCACGTTTTACAAGGTTATCTGTTTTTGTTCATTCAATTTATGATATGAGTCTTGACGTTTGCTCTGTTTGTTATAAAGGGAGATCATCAAAGGCAGATCTAGCTCCCCGCACGGCGCTTCATAGCCTAGCGAATGTAGAGTCTGAATGCCGACAAAGCCTCCGGTGACGAAATGTGAGGTACAACAATTTCATCAAAGGTATAACAACTAAAAGATAGAGTCTTTATGGGTTCAATCTTATGTCATACTTTGTCATGCTTTGTCCGTGTTATTGCAAGTGATATACTTATTTTGCAAATCTGCTTAGTTACTCTCAGATCTAGTGTTTGTGGGTCTTTTAAGAGTTTTGCCCATTAGATTCCTTCACTTTGACTTTTCACGCCTCTGGCAGCTACAACAAGTTGCTGACATTGTACTGATAAATATGAGCCACACTCAGAATGGCTAGCTTCGCTTCGACAGTTATGGGGTTCAAATTTTTGGCCTTTGAGCCTGTGTTTGAGAATCTGCAGAGGATCTGTGATGGGGTTTGGTTTAATCAAGTTGGGAACTTGGTTACTGTTTTTGAGCTGCTGCTTCTGTTTTTAATCACGCCTCTGGCAGCTACAACAAATTGTTTTCCACTAGCTCCTACCTCAAATTCCAACCCAGTATTGAACTGGGTCTCTCTAGATTGCCCATTTTTGTGATGCTTCTAGGTCCAGACATTTTTTGGGGGAGATCTTAGATGCTAGTGGGTATTTGGTTTTTTCTTGTTTTATTTAAGAGATTGTGTATGGTTTGGGTATTGATGATTACAAATAGCGGCTCTTGGTTCTTTATTTCGGTGTTCTAGACCTGATCAAAAGATATGTCAAGTTTGTGCCATATGCAAGCTCTTTTCTGTTTTTCTGGTAGGAAAATTTACCTTTGATATTTTTCACTCGGGGGTTTATTAGAATCGAATTCTTGTTTGTGCTGCTCTTTGGATATTCTGTATATTGTTTTTTTTCTTTCTGATATGGTTATGATAGATCGAGGTTCTCTTTTATTATATTTATGATTAGATTGTTGCTTTGTTGAGTTGGAAAACCTCCGATAAAAAGGTAGTGGTTTCTTCAACGTTTTTGTAGTTGAAGTCCATGTTAGCGGCTGTTTTCTGGCTTTTGCTATTAATTTGATTTTTCAATCCCTTTCTGTTTGAATATTATGGCTTACTAGGTAGAGTTGAAGCTAATGCAATATGTGATAATAGTTTAGACTTGCATATACTTGGTTTGGTTGTCAAAGATTGCACTTCGTACTTGTGTATTTGCATATGGTAATGTGTGGTCAATTCGACGTCTCAAAGGGTAGCATCTTTGGACTACATCTGGTGATCACGGTGTATATATATATATATATATATATATATATGTATATATATATATATTGGAATGCTACAGAGCACATTAGCAAGGTCTTACTCAAGGATGACACGCACATCTCAAGAAGTGGTGAAAAAAAAGTTGTGCAATATATCAGGTATACCTATCCTACTTTTTTTCCTACTAATTTTGTTTGTTGAACTTGCATATCTTAATTGCAGTTTGGTAGCTTTTATGTAAGTGATATTATTTTATTTTACTTATTTTATTATTACTTTATTCTATTTATTTATTTATTTTGTATCTAGTTATTTTATCACATTTTTATTTATCTATTTATTTTCTAAAATCTTATTGTCACAGTGCATAACTTTTTTACGTTTTTAATCTTTTAACCCTATTTCTTTATGTATTTTTTGAAAATTTAAATACATAGAATTTTTTCCGTGCTCGTTTTTCCTTTTCTCTGTAACCTGCATTATTTATATATTGTCTTATTTGCATGTGGGTCCACCGGAAACAACCTCTCTATTATGTAGGGGTAAGGCTGCGTACAATCGGACCTCCCCAGACCCCGCTTCATTGCGGGATTTCGAACTGGGTGATGATGATGATCAAGGCAGGTTATTGTTGGGTTAATTGTAACCACTTCATTTGATAAACTGTGTTAAGCGTTAGGCTTTAAATAAACCCACACGTGAGCGCGACGTTAAAATATAAACAAGAGTTTGTCTAACATGAAAATAATATATGGTCTTGAGCATGCATATAAGTCCAATAAGTTACTACTCCTATTATCAATTAGTTTTGGGATAAAAATTAAATAGTTTATTTTAATGTAAATTAATTTATGAAAACTGACGAATTAATTAATCCTAAATTAATAAAATTTTGTGTTGTTGATTTCGGTTATTTTTATGTGAAATTCTCATTTAAATCAGTAATATATTATTATAATCAATTCAACCAAAAAAACTAACTAAAAATTATTTATTCTTCCACCTACAAGCTATTTTTATTTTCAATTTTTGTTTTTTATTTTAATTTAATGCCCTCCTCCAATTTTGAAATTATTTAGAAAGAGTTAATGTAAGGCCTCAAAATCTTGATTTCATGAATATTACTTTTTGGGTCGTTAATAGTATATTTCGAGGTGAATAGTATCACCCAGGAGTCAAACTGTTTATTTTATTTGGCATCGAATAATATTATTCAAAGACAACCCGATGATCAAATTAGAGTTTCAAACGAGTTTGTTTTGAAAGTTTGACTTTATAAAAGGTGAAAGTTAAAATCTAAAATAATAATGAAAAATAAATGATATTAATTAAGTTCTTTATGTGAAGTCAATATTTTTCTTATGGGTATAAAAATGAATGATATGAATTAATGTCTTTATTTGAAGTTTATATTTTTCTTAAAAAATAAATTTAATTTTAGATCTTAAAAATAATTGAAAAAACATTTAATTATACTGATTATGTTAGTATACCGATAACAGAAAAATAATGATTCTGTTAGTATTAAGCATCACCAACAAGCACAACCTCAGCTCGATCAGATTTATAGGGATGGGCTTCCCAAACTAGTTCAATGTGTTCCCATCCACAAGCAAAGCTCCCGTCCGCTCTGTAGGTAAGCGTGTTCAAATCTTTATCTCGCCCACCAATAAGTTTCTCCTCTTATTCGTATTGTATGTCCTTTTTTATTTTTTGAAAAATTAAAAATTGATTTTATTAAATAATATTGAAGTCCAAAGAATAAAAATACTCTCCCACTGAGAAAAGTACTAAGCTTCTGAACCAGAAGGAAGCGTGGAACGGCAACGTAGCAGCAGTAAGTGAGTGTGATTCCCTAGCATTAACTGATCGGCAAACAATAATTGCAGAAAGATGTGAAGAGATGCTTCTCCATCACGAATCACATGTTTTTCAACTCAAATCTTCTGTGTCACCGATATTGGTCTAACTCTGTGTCACTCCATCCTAAATATTTATTTATGTGGTCACATAAATAGAAGATTATAATAGAGCCACATAAATAAATGATTAGAATAGAGTGATACAGAATTAGACCAGGGTTGGTGGCACAGAATACCTCATCTCCATGTTTTTATAATATAATACACAGAAGTGACAGGTTGTCGTTACTTTTGGGATTGCTATTATTAAATATATTAGGAAGTCTAATAAAAACATATGTTAATTACAAAGATTAGGTTGGTTGTTAATCGTCAAGTGGGGATAAAAGTTAAGCATTTTTAATTAACTCAATAATTTAGGAAGGACAACTCGTGAGAATTTAATAATTAAAATGTTTCAATCACTCGATAATTTTTTGAATTCTTGATTATGATGAATGATGTATACAATGCGGATTAAATTTAAATGAATTATAAAGATAACAATATTACATAAGTCAAGTGGGAGATTAATAAATTATTGATGTCTCGTGTAACAAATTCAGATAATTTAAAATTTAATTATCAATATCTTAATTAACAAATTTTTTAATCATTATATAAATAATATTATTTTAATAAAATATATTAAAATAAGGTTGTATCTTCTCTTTCGTTTCATTATATTATTAATTGCCGGCTAAACATACCTGGTGGTTGCATAATATATGTCCCATTCTTTCCGGTCAAACAAAGAAAACATGGTTATTTCCATGCCATTGAATATTATTTTAATAAAATATATTAAAATAAAATCGTTATAAACTCCCGAACTCTTTTATTTCATTCCATTATTAATTGCCGGCCAAACATACCTGGTAGTTGCATAATACATATCCCATTCTTTCCGGTCAAACAAAGAAAATATGGTTATTTTCGTACCAAATCCATCAATGGCATAAAGTAGAGCATTAGCTTCATTTAATTTAACAAACAACACTAGTGACATTCAGAGGTTCGCCACCGTTGACAAGACAATCTGCAGGGGAGACCCTAACGAGACTTCTGATGGCAATTTCTTTGAGCATTCGTATTACTAATGTCTCTAGCTTGTAAATTGGTATTCCATAGCTTGGTGCAGGTGGTCCTTGTGCGACCACTATGTCATTTTTCCTACTCCTTGCTTTGGTCTGCTCTGTGGGTCAGTGCTACAGACGTTGACTTACCAGATGACAGCATTCACGTACCAGATGAGTCCACAAATGCCACAATGTTAAGACCCAAGAGGACTACGTCAAGAGTTAAGGATTTTATTTGATTATTTGTATTTTAAGTAGTTACGTTCTATTTATTTTATTTTTCGTTGAGTTTTAGACTCCTTCAAGGATTTTTCTTTTCGGTTCTTTTCCCTTGATGAGTTTGTTGAACCGATAGGGATAGTTCACTTATAAAGATAATGTACTTCACACTGGGGGATTACCGAATAAGAAAAAAAACTAATTCTCTAAATCTAAACTTTCTTTCTCTGCATCTGCTCCTTACCTTAAGCCGACTCCTCATCGGCTACTATTTCTAATCTCACCTTAGCTGTCACCAAACAGCATAGTGTTACCATCTCTGTAACAATTGGTGCCTTCGTTGATGACGACCTCAACCCCGGATAAGACAACAGTCTCTAATGTGAATTGGTTGCTGCCATTAACAACTTAGCATTGGAAGTCGGGCAACTCATGAAGATTATCAACAGGTTTCTTTTGAGTGTCAACATATTTCTCAGCGAGTAGATCAACTGTTTGCAATATTGGAATCACAGGCCATTATTAATAATGAAAATCGTGGACTAGTTGGACACAATCCTGTCAGGCAACATAGATAGCCGCGTGAAAACTCTAAAGTCTCCCATGATCGAGCTCCTAAATTACGTCTCCATGCACCTAAATTCAATGGCTTGGATTCGGCTAGTTGGATATTCAAGGTGCAGGCTTATTTTAATATTTATCACATTGTTGATAATGATCGTTTGAGTTTAGTTGGCATGTTATTTGAGTCACCTGCTGCTGATTGGTTTCGATACCAATACCAAAATAACAGTCTGGGCACTTGGAATGAATTTTTGGAGTCAGTTAGGCAGAGGTTTGATCCAGACCATTATAAGGATTATTTGGGTTTACTGTTTAAACTACACCAGAAGACAACAATTATTGAATATCAGTCGGAGTTTGAAAAACTCCTTAACAAGGTGCATGATGTGCCAGAAGCGGCTTTGATTTCTTTGTATAAATCTGGCCTTAAACCGCCAATTGATCGTGAAGTCAATTTGCGAAATCCAACTGCATTGTCCCAGACATTTGCATTGTTGAGAGAAATTGCGGCCAATTATAATGACACTGTAACAGCTATCACCACTTCTCGTAGGAATTGGAATCCTGGGTCCACTCGTTTTCAGCAAAATCCTACTGCCCTTGACGCAACAACTCAGTCTTCAACTCCAAGCCAGCAAGTGCGACAGTCTCCATCTGGCGGTAACCAGGCATTACCACTTCGAAAATTATCTTTGGCGGAGCGTGAGGAACGCACTAAGCAAGGGTTATGTTATAATTGTGATGAGAAGTTCTTTCTGAGACATAGTTACAAGTATCGATTTTTGGCTTTGTTGGAGACTGATGATGTTGAGGACGACGAACCTGATGCTTCCCTTGACGTGGAGGACACAGCAGTGGTGGTTGGCGATGTGTCCAATATCCACACTTTATCGGGAGCTCCAAGTCCGAAATCTCTACAGCTTCTGGGGACGTTGCATGGAGCAGCCGTTATGGTGTTGATCGACGGCGGGTCGACACATAACTTTGTTCATCCTAGTGTGGCAGAACGTCTCCACTTACAATTACAGCAAATTCTGACGTTTCGAGTATACGTGGGAAACGGTGACTGTTTAAGTTGTACACACAAGTGTGAATCTGCTGCGTTAATATTGTAAGGGTTTGAATTTCTCGTCGATTTATATGTGTTGGATATTCATGGCCCTGATGTGGTGTTAGGTGTCCAATGGTTACAAAACTTGGGAAAAGTTTTCCATGATTATGCGGCTATGACAATGGAGTTTATTTGGCTCAATAAACTCGTGCTACTTCAAGGTGATAAACAGTGTCCCAAACAAATTAGTTTTAATGCATTACAGGCTTTGCAAGGTACAGATGACGTGCTTGAATTTTATGAAGTGTTGGCACTACCAAATTCTTCTGATGTGTCCTTGTCTAATGAGGTGGAATTTCCTAAGGATCTTGCTCCACCCATCCGATAGGTTTTATATCGTCATATGGGTGTTTTTCAAATGCCAGTGGGATTACCACCATCCAGGTTTTGTGATCACAGAGTCCATCTTCAACCGGGTACTCAACCGGTTAATGTACGGCCCTACCGTTACCCATACTACCAAAAAGCGGAGATAGAGAAGCAAATTAAAGACATGCTAGACCAGGGTATCATCCAATATAGTCGGAGTCCATTTTCGTCCCCGGTATTGTTGGTAAAAAAGAAGGATGGATCTTTTTGCTTCTGTGTAGACTACAGGGCCTTAAACACCGTCACTGTCCCCAATAAATTTCCTATTCCCACAGCGGATGAGTTATTCGATGAATTGGATCTTCGTTCGGGGTATCATCAAATCAGGATGAATGCATCAGATATTTATAAAACAACTTTTCGCACCCATAATGGCCATTTTGAATTTTTTGTCATGCCATTTGAGTTGACTAATGCGCTATCAACATTCCAGGCTGCCATGAATCAACTCTTTGCTCCCCACCTTCAAAGATTTGTGATAGTATTTTTTGAGGATATTCTCGTCTACAGTAGCACAATAGAGTTACACGCCAGACATCTTGATCAAGCTTTGGATCTTCTGGCCAAAAATTCATTTTTTGTTAAAATCTCCAAATGTACTTTTGCTCGTCCATCTGTGGAGTATTTGGGCCACATAATTGAGGAAGGGAACTTGAAGATTGACCTTTTAAGTTAAGTGCAATGACCGACTGGCCACAACCTAAGACCTTTAAAGAACTGCGAGGGTTTTTGGGTTTAACTGGCTATTATCGGCGCTTTATTCGGAATTATGCGATGTTGGTTGCACCCCTTACTGACCTTCTTAAACGGGATGCGTTCAAATGGTCATCGTCTGTTGATGAGTCTTTCAAATTATTAAAATCTACAATGATCTCAGCCCCGGTATTACGACTACCTAATTTTAGTGTGCAATTTATAGTTGAAACTGATGCCTCGGATCAAGGGGTGGGTGCCGTTCTTTTACAAGCCAATCATCCAGTGGCTTTTTTCATCAAGAAGCTAGGTGTAAAGCGACGTGCTGCGTCCGTATATCACAAAGAACTCTATGCTATTGTCGAGGCAGTGCAAAAGTGGCGCCAATATTTATTGGGTAGGGAGTTTGTCATTCGAATTGACCAAAAAAGCTTGAAAGAGCTCTTATTTTAAGTGATTCAAACTCCGAAGCAACATTTATACATCAGAGAATTAATGGGGTTCAAGTTTCGTATAGACTATAAGAAAGGCTCCATAGATATGGTGGCAGACGCTCTGTCTAGGCGTGATTATGTGGATGATGATTGTCGTTTACTAGTTGTCTTTGCACAACCTTTACCGTCCTTGTTCGAACGAATCCGAGAGGAAAATGCCACTTCACCAGATTTGCAATTGTTTCATAAGTTAGCTACTGACGGGTCACTACCTTCTCGATTTTTAATTGTTAATGACATGGTGTACTACCAATATCGACTGTGCATTAGTAAGTCTTCTTCATTGAAATCAGAAATATTGCACGAGTTCCACTCATCACCTTCTGCAGGTCACCCTGGTTTTGATCGAACATTTAAAAAGGTAGCCGCTTCTTTTTACTGGCCGGGTATGAGACGCGATGTGCATCGATTTGTGAAAGCCTGCCATACTTGTCAAGTGACGAAGTACAGCACTCAACCACCTAATGGTTTGCTACAGCCGCTACCTATTCCAAGTCGGGTGTGGGACGAGATCTCCATGGACTTCATAACTTGTTTACCTCTCTCTCGGGGTTTTACAACAATACTTGTGGTGGTCGATCGTTTGTCAAAATATGCTCATTTCGGTGCACTTCCAAGATCGTATGATACGCATAGGGTGGCATCCTTATTTATTGACATTGTGGTGAAACACCACGAGTTTCCTTCTAAAATATTGACAGATAGAGACACCATTTTTATGAGTATTTTTTGGGAGGAGCTATTCAAGTTTAGTGGCACAAAGTTGACAAAAGTATCGCCTATCACCCACAGACGGACTGCCAGACGGAAGTCATGAATAGGGGACTTGAGCAATACCTTTGCTCCTTTACTTATGATCATCCATCTCGTTGGTCGGTCTTCCTTCCCTAGGCGGAGCTAGCACTAAACTCGAGTCACAATGTGAGCATTAGTATGACTCCATTTTGTGCACTTTATGGCAGAGATCCACCTTCCCTTATTCCTTACATGGCGGGTATTACTAACAATCAAGCAGTTGAGGAATTATTATTGGAGCGCACTGAAATTATTAAGCAATTGACAGCTAACTTGCAAAAGGCGCAGCATCGAATGAAGCAACAAGCGGATCGACATCGGTCTGATATTCACTTTGAAGTTGGTGATTGGGTTCTATTGAAATTGCAACCTTATCGCCAGCACTCTCTTGCTAAGCCACTATCTGCTAAATTGGCACGCCGATTTTATGGACCTTTTGAGGTGGTTGAAAGAATTGGTGAAGTCGCATATCGTTTGAAGCTCTCGGAAAAATCTCTCATTCACGATGTTTTTCACATTTCTTTATTGCAACCTTACATCCGATCTGGCAATGCAGTACCAGAAGCGACCTGGCCCCAGGAATTTATTTCTAGTCGTCCCTTGTCTATTCCGACGACGGCTCATAGGGAGAGAATTGTCCTAGTAAATGGGAAGCCTCAACACCAATGGCTGGTCTCATGGTCGGATGGGAGTTTGGATGATGCCACTTGGAAACCAAGAGATCATTTGCGCCAATTTTATCCTACATTGCGCCTTGAGGACAAGGCTATTGTCCAAAAGGGAAGGGATGTTACAAACGTTGACTTACCAGTTCACGTACCAGATGAGTCCACAAATGCCACAATGTCAAGACCCAAGACGACTACGTCAAAGTCGGCAAGATTTAAGGATTTTATTTGATTATTTGTATTTTAGGTAGTTACGTTCTATTTATTTTATTTTTCGTTGAGTCTTAGACTCCCTCAAGAGTTTTTCTTTTCGGTTCTTTTCCCTTGATGAGTTTGTTGAACCGATAGGGATAGTTCACTTATAAAGATAATGTACTTTATACTAGGGGATTATCGAATAAGAAAAAAAAAACTAATTCTCTAAACCTAAACTTTCTTTCTCTGCATCTGCTCGTTACCTTCGCCGACTCTTTCTCATCGGCTGCTATTTCTGATCTCACTTTAGCTGTCACCAAACAGCATAGTGTTACCATCTCTGTAACAGTCAGCGTGTTCAAATCTTGGCCACGATTAAACCATGTTCCTCCGGAAGATAAAGAATATTAAGCCGACCGAAATACATTTCAAATTGCCAAATCGTTTGTCACTTCCTTTCCATTCGCACTAACTGAATAACTGATGCGGAGCAGTCAAAATTTTTCAGAAAACTTGTGTATACAGAACAAAAGTCTAAAACATACGCAGCTATCAATTGATGTCTTTGTAGGTGAAGATAGATGATAGGGATACAAAAGTTCTGTGTTTAGTAGTATTTGCTCGTTGTCTCAATCTATTTTTATTCCGACTCTAGAGCACAGGGATAGAAATTTTATGTTCCTTCCAAGATTGTAGTACAAGATTTCTTATCCCGAGGATAGAAACAAAACACATAAGCAACTTCTAGAAATACCCCTCCCCTCACATAAGCAATTTTGTATTCTTAATTATATTATTAAACTTATCATAATCATCATCATCATCATCATCATCATTATTAATTATTGTTATTATTATTTATTATTATTATTATAAATTTTAAACTTATTATTATTATAAAATTTGAACTTATTATTATTATTATTATTCGAAATTAATTATCTTATTATTATTATTATACGAAATTAATTTCTTATTGTTATTGTTATTATTATTATTTGTTAACTTTTTTACTAATACAAATCATTCGTTTTAAAATAAATAATGAATTACATATTTCTAATTATATTATATTGCAGGGGTATTTTAGTCATTGATATTATTTTTATATTCTGTCAACTGAAGCTAAACATATTTCTGTCCTTGAGATGGAGAAAATTTTATCTATTTTGTCTATCACAACTAAACACTTCATTGTCTCTAATTTTTGTTTTATTATGTCTCTAAATTTTTGTCTCATCCCATTTTTACATATTAAGCAGTAACCAAACATAACGATAAGGTTGCATAAAGATAATGATTCTGTTAAGTATTGAGCACCACCAACAAGGACAACCTCAGCGCAATGAGATTTATAGGGACGGGCTTCCCAAAATAGTTCAATGTGTTCCCATCCCGAAGCAAAGCTCCCGTCTGCTCTGTAGGTAAGCGTGTTCAAATCTTTACCTCGGCCACCAGTGAGTTTCTCCTCTTACTCGTATCGTATGTCCTTTTTTATTTTTTGAAAAATTAAAAATTGATTGAATTAAATAATAGTGAAGTCCAAAGAATAAAAATACTCTCCCACTGAGATAAGTACTAAGCTACTGAACCAAGCGTGGAACGGCAACGTAGCAGCAGTAATTGAGTGTGACTCCCTAGCATTAACTCATCGGCAAACAATAATTGCAGAAAGATGTGAAGAGATGCTTCTCCGTCATGAGTCACATGTTTTTATAATATAATGCACAGAAGTGACAGGTTGTCGTTACTTTTGAGATTGCTGTTGTTAAATATATTACCAAGTCTAATAAAAAAAAGTGTTATTGATAAACATTAGGTTAGTTGTTAATCGTCAAGTGGGATTAAAAGGAATTGAGATCCTCTTTGTTTAGTACTCTCTGTTTTATGTGATCTTATGTATATATTTTTTTGAGTCTCATATAAATTCTACATATTTATATAGCTAAGATCGCGTGGAACCGAGTTAGTACAAAATAGTAGGTACAAAAAATCTTGTTATGTTTAAAAGTTGAGCATTTTTAATTAACTCAATAATTTAGGAAGGACAACACGTAGGAATTTAATAATTAAAATGCATCGGTCCCGCGATAACTTTTTGAGCTAGTTTAACTTTAAATTTTAAATCGTACTTGATTTGTTTGAAAAAGATCATACCATTTTATTAATTTAATAAAATAATATTATTTTGTTGAATGTGAAAAATAAGATAAAAATTTTAGAATTTAGATATAATATTATTCTCTTAAATAAATAAGAGATAATCCCACCCCAAATCATGAAGGGATTGAATTAAAAAATAAATTAAGAATGAAAAGTAGAATAAGAATAAAAATAGAATTATAATAATATCACACTCCGTCTATTTCTTATTCTTACTATTTAATTCTGACTTATACATACATCTCCTTTAAGAATAAATTTAAAAATGTTTAAAATTCATTCTATTTTTATTATTCCCTATTTTATCCACTCTTAAAAACTAATTATATCACTTAAATGAGTTTGTGGTATATCATATTATCTTTGATAATATTAGAACTAATCCAAATTTTCATATAATTAAATTAAGGTAATTTAAATTTTAATTATCAATATTTTAGTTAATTTTTTAATCATTGTGCAAATAATATTATTTTAATAAATATATTAAATTATAATGTATAATTCATATTAATAATTCTGGATTACAATGGACGATGTATTCTATGTGCATTAAATTTAAATGACTTATAAAGATGACAATCTTATATAAGTAAGTGGGATAATGTTAGATTATTAATGTCATGTGTAATAAATGTTTATAAAGTTTAATATTGACATGATGAGTGTAGTAGTTAAAACGTGATTTTCTGATGAGTCACTTATAATGATCGTCTCTTTTGATCCTATTTTTGCCAATTAAATTACTTATGTCAATAACCATCATATAAGAGATATAAGTGAAACAGTAAGAAAAAAGAATAGAAATTCTGAAGAGTCTGATTTTCGTACTATTTTTATTATTCTCTATTTTGTCTACTCTTAAAAAACTAATTATTTGACTTAAAATGAGTTTGTGGTGTATCATGTTCTCTTTGATAACATTAGAACTACCCCAAAATTTCATATAATTAAATTAAGATAATTTAAAATTTAATCATTGTGCAAATAATATTATTTTAATAAAATATATTAAAATATAGTTTATAATATATATTGGTAATTCTTGATTATGATGAATGATGTATACAATGCAGATTAAATTTAAATGACTTAATGGAGATGACAATGTTATATGAGCTAAGTGGGAGATTATTAGATTATTAATGTCTCGTGTAATTAATTCAAATAATTGAAAATTTAATTATCAATATTTTAGTTGATAAAATTTTTTAATCATTATATAAATAATATTATTTTAATAAAATATATTAACATAATATTACATTTCATTTAATTTCATTCCATTATTAATCTCAGTCAAACATACCACATCAAATCAGAAATAAATTGGGGAGTATTACAAAATTGAAGGCATATCACATCTCATAATAATAAATAATATAAAGGTTGAAATAATAAGATGAAATTCAAACCTATAATAAGGGATGCAAGCAACAGAAGCTGTGATGTTGCAGCAAACACAAAACTCCTTATAGCCATTTCCAATTTTCATAAGAGTGTAATTGTTAATAGATATTTTGTATTAATTTTTGATACATAATTTGCTAAATCCTTATCCATTTAATGTTTAAAATGCACTAATTGAGAATTATTTGTTGTAATTTCAGGCACACATTTTAAAACAAAAAAAAGGTTAACATTTTTGAGTTGCCAAAATATTGATGTGTTGGCCAAGAGAAGAATGAGACATGTGCATAAAAAAATAGCACCAGTTGGAATAAAAACAAAAGAAGATAGGTGCGGAAGAAAAGAAGAGAGGAGGCTGGCGGCGAAGGATTGAAAAAAATTCAAGAGTTAGACGTGAGTGTGCAGGTGAAGGATGTTCGGTGGAACCAAAAGACCAAATACTCTTAGAAAATCATTCAACAAAGACAGCAGTTGGCGGCGAAGAAAGTGAAGAGCAAAAAAAAAACGTGATTATAGGCGTGAATGAGTGAGCTGAAAGACAATCAATACATCAGGACAGAAGAAAAAGAGTTGCAGCTGCGTGAGAAAAGGGACAAAAATAGCTTGAAAAAAAAGGCTGCAGAAGAGAAAAGTTGGTGGCTAGACAGCATGAGAGGAAGGTGTGCGTAAATAGTGGTGTGGACCAAAGACCCATTAAATCGTCACATCAATAAAGAACACCAAAAGTTGAAAGGCTGGGGCGTGAAGTAAAACAAAAAAAGAAGAAAACAACGTGAAGAAGAAAAAGAAAATAACTTGAAGAAGGGACAAAAAGAATGGACAACGTGAGTAGCAACATAGAAGAGGCCAGATAGCGTGAATTAGGAGCTGCAACAGGGAGACAATAGAAGCCCATCCAAAAACACTCTGGATACACGCATAACATAACACTAAGAGGAAGACAGCTATTGAAGAGAGTTGATGGTGGCACTCATAGAAGAATGACGCCAGTGGGCATAAAAAAATGAAGAAACAAAGGAGCAGGAGGTGGCGTTAAAAGAGGAACAGCTGGTGGTGTGAAAATTCCATGGGAGGAGATTAAAAAAACGTTTTGGCTAGGAGATAAAAAGTTGGCTGGTGGAGAAAACAATAGGTGGACAGCTGGGAGGATTAAGGAGAGAGCTCTACTCCATCACCCACTGAACATACAGCACCCACGGAACATCACTCACGAACTGAAAAACATCACCAACGTTACACCAAGAGAGGACAAAACTCACACACTTTGAAGCAAGAGAAGCAGCTGGTGGCAAAAAAACATGAGCTGGTGGAGCTAAAAAACGTGAAGAAAGGAGGGTGCAAGGTCAGCGTATGAGGAGTTTCTGCGGAGGCTATGTGTGTGTGAGCTGCTGGTGAAAATAGGAGGCAATGAATCAGCTACATTGAGGTGGAAGAAACCAAGACGATAGCTGGGAAGTTATGGCAAGTGGACAGCGCAAGCAGCTGGGCAAAAGGGACAACAACGAAAGCAGCAGCTGATGGACATTAAATGAAGTAACGCAGTAGTGGAG
>JANQBM010000003.1:4094917-4142004 GCA_025594535.1 Erythroxylum domingense
CCATTGTTCTCGACCTTTTGCAGGCAAATGAGTTCTTTGTGAAGCCCAATAAATGCTTGTTTTGCAAGAAGCAAATTGAGTATCTTGGTCACATTATTTCCGCCAGCACCTTACACGCTGAGCCTGAAAAAATTAAGGCCATGACAGCTTGGCCTCGTCCGACTACAATCAAGCAGCTGAGAGGGTTCCTCGGCCTCACTGGATATTACTGGCGCTTTGTGCACAATTATTCTATTATTGCAGCCCCGTTGACTGACCTTCTTAAGTTAGAGGCATTCCACTGGTCCGACCACGCCACGGCTGCTTTCAACGCACTTAAGAAAGCCATGTCCTCAACCCCCATGCTCCGCCTACTGGATTTCACAAAGTTATTTATAGTTGAAACGGACGCATCATGTGTTGGCATTGGCGCTTTTCTTCTCCAGGAGGAGCAACCGATTGCATTTTTTAGCAAAAAGCTCGGTCCCCGCTGTATGGTTGCTTCAACGTATCACAAAGAATTGTACGCTATCATCGAGGCCGTTCAAAAATGGCGACAGTACTTGCTGGGACGAGAGTTTTGATTCGCACTGACCAGCGCAGTTTGCGCGAGCTATTTCACCAGATCATTCAGACCTCAGACCAACAATTCTACGTCCTCAAACTAATGGGGTACCGCTTTCGTATTGAATATAAGTCGGGCAGTTCAAATCGGGTTACTAATGCATTATCACGCATAGATGATTCTTCCAGCCTGTGCCACTTATTTGCTATGTTTTGCCAACCACCACCTCTACTGTTGGACACTTTGCGTACAGAAAATCGCCAATTACCTGATTTGGTCAATATGCATGAAGCAGCTACCCAAGGTCGTCTCTAGATGCCATACTCAGTGCACGATGGATTGGTCTATTATAACCGTCATTTGTGTTTGAGCTCCCAGTCTAGCCTCATCCCAGATATCCTCTGCGAATATCATGCTTCCCCAACAGCCGGACACTCAGGTTTTCAGCGTACATTCCAACGGATTGCAGCCATTTTCTACTGGCCCCGTATGCACCAATCCATTCGGGCCTTTGTCGCCTCATGCCTTGTGTGCCAATCTACAAAATAGTCCATGCTACCACCGGCCGGCCTATTACAACCCTTGCCAATTCCTACGCAAGTTTGGGACCAGGTTACAATGGATTTTATTGTTGGACTTCCACCGTACCGGGGGTATGCAGCTATTATGATCGTCGTCGATTGTCTCACAAAATATGCTCATTTCGGTGCACTTCCGGCAGCCTTCGATGCCCATCGCGTTGCCGCATTATTTGTGGATATTGTTATCAAACTCCATGGTTTTCCTTCTACTATTATTTCGGATAGAGACCCGATTTTTGTCAGCAAATTCTGGACAGAGTTGTTCTCTTTAAGTGGCACAACCTTGAAACATAGCACAGCATACCATCCTCAAACCGATGGCCAGTCTGAGGTGATGAATCGCGGCTTAGAGCAGTACTTGCAGGCATTTGTTCATGATCAACCATCTCGTTGGACCATCCTTTTGCCATGGGCTGGTACTCCCTGAACACCAGCTTCCATGAAGGTTTGAAGATGACTCCTTTCCAAACTTTATATGGTCGCCCCCCACCTTCCATACTGCCTTATCGTCCGGGTGAAAGTAAATTACCAGCTGTTGATGACCTTCTATGCGAACGAGACATTTTGTTATAGGAGCTGCGCTCCAACTTGACCAAAGCACAACAACGTATGCGTGATATAGCCAATCGGCACCGTCGGGACATCTCTTTTGTTGTTGGTGATCTAGTTTTACTAAAACTGCAACCTTATAGGCAACACTCTGTGGCTCGACCCTCGTCGCACAAGCTCGCCCGTCGTTTTTACAGCCCTTTCGAAGTAGTGGAACATATAGGGGAAGTCGCATATCGCCTCGCTCTCCCCGAGCATGCTAAGATTCATCCGGTGTTCCACGTATCATTACTTCGCAAATTTGTGAGTCTTTCTGCCCCCCTATCCCGGCCACATTACCATCTGAGTTCGTAAATGGTCGACCGAAGTCTACCCCAGCAGTACTCTTGCGTGAACGGATAATTCTTCACCATGGCAAACCTGAAGTTCAATGGCTTGTTAGATGGACCGATGGTTCTTTGGATGACGCTACTTGGGAACCTGCTACTGTTATTAAACAACATTTTCCAGATCTTCACCTTGAGGACAAGGTGCTACTTGATCCGGAAAGGGATGTTACGGTGATGGAGCCTGAAGTTGAGCACACCAATGTCAACACACGTGCAAGTCAAAGACCTTTTAGAAAGCCTCGTTGGATGATTGATTATAAGATCTATTAGCTGCAGGTCTTCAGCACATGAGGAAACTATTCCTTATTTATGCTTTCCTTTACTGCATTTTATTTGCCATCTTAAATGCCTTGGTTATAGGGCTGATTATTGTTTGCTTCCTTTATATAAGTTGTAAGCCTTACTGGCCGGAGACAAGCAGAATAATACCATCGTCTTTCCCGTTGAAATTCTATTTCTCCTTTTTTCCACCCCCTTCACAGTCCACGACTGCGTTTAATCTCCTCCAACCCCAATTTCTTAAGGAGTACGCAACTACTCGAAAGTTGCATCGTAACAGTGATGCACTCCAATATTTAAAACATTGGCTAAAAATGTAGCTTCTTAACTTTCAAGCTCTAGTCAAAGTACGAACAAAAATGAATGCAGCTCACTGTTAATAGAAGCTGCACTCCAATATTTTTTTTAGTAATTATGATGAATAATGTTATAAAAATTATTATTTTCTTCTTTAAATTATGTATTGGTGGATTGTTATTATATTACATAATAATAATTATATTATTAGAAAGTCATTAAAATAAAATATGTAACATGAATATATATGTTTTATACAACAATTTACATTTACAAGATTAAATAGTTATGAAAATTTATTATTTAAATATTTAATAAAAAATTTTATTTTCAGTAGCACTATAAGATGTTTAAATATTTTAAATTAAAATATAATTAAAAAATCCAAAATTCTCATTAAAAATAAATCTAAACCCTCTACTCCGATCTCCCAACCCTAGACCCCAATCGGTATACTCTCGCCTACGCTATCGTGAGATTTGGAATGCCCACACCAGACCATCAACTACTTGACCAAGCTTCTTAATCATACTAAAAGCTCTAGATAGCAGTGTTTACCAGGGACTCCATGACTGCAAACTCCATTATCAGACGGCTGTCAAGTTTGTTGACGAGGCTTATGGCGATATACTCACTGAAAACTACGAGGACATGACTGAAATTGCAGGTGACGCTTCTGATGCTATTGGCAAGTGCAAGGCTGCGTTGAGAGGAATCCAGATGCCGGAGGTAACGGAGAAGAACAAATATTGTAAGTGTCTCTATGAGGTTCGGGCGAATTTTGGCAAAGAGTGATAAAATCTGAAGATTGGGAAAGTAAAGTGATGTACGTAAGAACAACGTTTAACTTTCACAGCACAGAGAAGAAAAATCTTATTTCTCAGCTACTACAAAAGAATAGTTCAGCTCTCTTTATATAGCTTAGTTAGACGGTTATTCTATGCTGAGCTGATATATATAAAATAGGCAGGAAAATGAGTAAGCGCCAACACCCCCCCTCAAGCTGGAGGAGGTGACCGGAACATCCCCAGCTTGCACAAAAGACGTTGAAATTGGGGCGAAGGCAAGATCTTGCTCAAGACATCAACAATCTGATGCGTGGTAGGCAAATAAGCAAGCTTCAACAACCCTTCCAAAACCTTTTCCCTGGTAAAATGGCAGTCAATTTCTATATGTTTAGTCCTCTCATGAAAAACAGGATTCTTAGCAATGTGGAGAGCAGATTAATTGTCACAATGCAAAGTAACCGGGGTTAAAGAAGTCAACCCAAGCTCCTCCAATAAGCAGACAATCCAAGTGAGTTCAGCGGAGGCTTGGGACATAGCCCGGCATTCAGCTTCAGCTGAAGATCGAGCAACAGTAGTCTGCTTCTTCGATTTCCAGCTCAGAGGAGAGTCACCATATTTAATAAGATAATAGGAAACCGAATGCCGAGTAGTAGGACAAGAGGCCCAATCAGAGTCGCAATAAGCATGAAGATGGAGAGAACCAGAACCAGTAAAAAAAATACCATCGCCCAAAGAACCACGAAGATAACGAAGAACATGGAACAAGGCTTCCATATGAGTTGTGAGTGGACATTGCATATACTGACTGAAGGTTTGAACAGCATAGGAAAGATCTGGACGAGTGTTCGTTAGAAAATTCAACTTCCCAACGATTGTTCGGTAGATGGTAGGATCAGCAATAAGAGTGTCACTGGTAGGACCAAGACGAAGATTCAAAAGAAGAGGAGCAGGAGCAGGCTGACAAGAAAGCATATTCTGATCACGTAAAAGTTCCTGGGCAAACTTCCGCTGAGAAAGCACAAGACCGTTAGGAAGATAGGAGAATTCAATACCCAAAAAATAATGTAAAACACCTAGATCCTTGATGGTGAACTGTTGATCAAGATAAGCTTTCAAAGCAGCAATTTCAGACAAATCCGAACCAGTGACAAGAATATCATCCACATAGACAGCAACAATAGTAATTTGCGTTGATGACCTTTTAATGAACAAACTATAGTCATACTTGGAGGACACAAAACCAAGATGTAAAAGAGCAGTAGATAACTTAGAATACCACTGACGACTAGCCTGTTTGAGCCCATAAAGCGATTTCATCAAACGACAAACTTTGTTCTCAGGATTTGGAACCCCAAGAGGCATTTTCATGTACACTTCTTCATGCAAATTACCATGAAGAAATGCATCATTGATATCAAGTTGATAAACAGACCACTTCTTGCTCACTGCTAAGGCGAGAATACATCGAATAGTGATCATCTTGACCAAAGGAGAAAAAGTCTCGGTATAATCAACACCAAGTTTCTGATGATTGCCCTGAATAACAAGTCTGGCCTTGTAGCATTCCAACGTGCCATCAGACTGAAGCTTCACTTTATACACCCATTTATTACCAATTGCTTTCTTACCTGGTGGTAAATCAGTCAACAACCAAGTATTGTTTGCTTGTAAAGCCGTAATTTCTTTATTCATTGCATCAACCCAATGTGGATCAATAACAGTCTCATGATAGGACGTAGGTTCAGTGTAAGTGGCTAAAGTGTTAAGTGTATGTTGGTGTAAAGAAGGTAAAGCAGTAAAAGCAACAAGGGGACAAGCATTACACACATAATTGTCTAAGTAACTAGGTGGTTTAAAAACCCTGGTGGACCATCGTAAAGCAGGAGAGATGGAAGGAAGAGAAGATGAAGAAGATGGAGAAAAATGAGTAGGAGGAGAGGAGGTATTTTGTAGAGGCGGAAATATAAAGTCAATAGGACTAGGGGTAGAAAGAGAAGAGATGGGAGACGTAGAAGAAGGTATGAAGATATGTGAGTAGTCTTGAGGTGGAATGGGAAAAATAGAATCGGTGGAAGAAGAAAAAGAAAAATGAAATGGGAAATGTTGCTCATGAAACTTGACATCTCTACTAGTGAAAACCTGCCTTGTCTCCATATTCAACAACTTATAGGCCTTTTGTCCTAACGGATAACCAAGGAAAACATAGGTTATAGCTCGAGGAGAAAATATGGTTCGGGAAGAAAACTGGGTAGATGCATAACAGAGGCAACCAAAAGACCTCAAGTGGCCATATGTAGGTGCGGCTTTATGAAGGAGTTCAAAAGGGGTTCGATTATGTAGGGTAGAAAGAGAAAATCTGTTGATTAAGTAACAAGCAGTAAGAAAAGCTTCACCCCAATACACAATGGGTAGATTGGCTTGAAAGAATAAGGCACGTGCACATTCCAACAAATGTCTGTGTTTTCTCTCAACAGTGCCATTCTGTTGAGGTGTGTGGACACATAAGGTTTGGTGTAAAATGCCTTTGGAAAGATAAAAAGCCACGGCAAGTTTAGAACAAAAATCCAAACCATTATCACTTCGTATGATCTATATAAAAGCATGTGTTTCAACATGTGCAATAAAATACTGTAAAATTGGCAAAGCAGAACTCTTACTAGGCAATAAATGCACCCAAGTACACCTAGAAAAGTCATCCACAATAGTAAGAAAATATTTATGTCCATTATAAGTAGCAGTAGGCTATGGTCCCCACAAATCCACATGGAGCATCTCAAAAATGGATTTAGTTTTAATGCTACTGTGAGGAAAAGGCAATCTAGAAAATATGGCCTTAGGACATATTTGACAGATAACAGAATCAAGAGCAAGATTCCCAATACAATTCAGATCAGTGATCAACTTTAATCGATCAAAAGGGAGATGTCCAAGTCTATAGTGCCAAAGCTGTGGAGACAGTGGTGTACAGGAAATATTATTCACTTTATGAACAGAACGAAATATGCTAGGAATAGTACAAGAAACAGTGGCTGAAGAAGGAAGAATATGAAAATCAAGGTTCTCATTCACAAAGTAAAGTCCACCTCGCTCTTTACCAAGCACCAGAGGCCTCATTGCTTGGTCCTGAATAAGGCAATGAGAATGTGTAAACATAATGCTAGTATGATATTAAGCACACAACTTTTGAACAGAAATTAAGTTGTATTCGAAGTCAGGCACATGTAAACAGTTGGTCAAAACCAAGTTTGAGTTAATTTGCACAGTTCCAACATGAGCTACTAAGGCTTGTTTACCATTAGGTAGAGTAATATGAAAAGGTGTGTGCAATTTCTGAAAGTTTTGAAACAAATGAAGGCTAGAGGCTATGTGGTCTATTGCACCACTGTCAATGATCCAAATAGGTTTAAGACAATGACTAAAGAAACATAAACTTTTACCTGCAAAGAAAGCAGATGAACCATTAGATTCACCATTCCCAGTACCCAAAGACTGACCTCCAGCAGAACCAAACTTGTTCAGCAAAAGCACCAGTTGGTCATACATCTCTTGACTCATCCTTATATTAGTTTCTACTGAATTCCTTGAATTATCAACATCATCATTTACAGCTGGTGGCCCCTCAATATCACGAACATCTTGTTGCACATTAGCAACTAGCCGCTTGCTCCTGTCCCAAGACTTAGTACCACTCCCAGTTGGAGGATGTAACTTGTAGCATCTGTCGATGGAGTGTCCATAAATATTACAAAATTCACAAAAGAACTTGGATCTCCTACCATTAGGTGTAATTCCAAACACCACATTCTTATTATCAGATATGGGACTACCACTGTTACCATACTTCTGCTGATACACATTTGATTTTTGTTTTTGATATCCAGCAACAAAAGCATCTCCATCTGACAAAACAACAGGTGGTGCTTCACAATCTCTCTGTTTCTCCTCCTGCAAAATCAACCTATAGGCTTGACTTAAAGTAGGCATGGGCTGCATCATCAATATACTCCCTCTTGCTATCTTAAAATCATCATTAATTCCTATAAGAAACTGTAGAAGCTGTTGATCTTCAAGAAATCTATTCAGCACATTAGCTGCTCCACAAGAACTACATACTGTTAACTCAACCAAACCTAGATATTCATCCCACTTCGTCTTCATCTGTGTGTAATAACTACTCACTGATTGATTGCCTTGAGAAACTCCTATCAACTTCTTTTGCGCCTGATATCTCCTTGGACCATTGGACTGTCCATATCTCTCCTTCAATTCATTCCAAATGTTAGCAGCAGATCTGAAACTTAAAATGCTATTACCTATATCTGGTTCTACAGAGTGTAGAATCCAAGATATCACCAAATTGTTGCATCGTTCCCACTGCATCTCCTGAACAGGTTCATTTATAGGCTTTGCACAAGTGCCTTTAACAAAACCTAGCTTATTCTTCGCAATCAGAGAAATCTCAACAGATCTTTGCCATTTGTTGTAATTATCACCATTCAATTTTTGCGTAGCAAGACTATGAGTCGAATGATCAGAATTATGAATATACAATTCACTATTGACATCAATTACAGTTGAAAATTGTGATTGAGCTTCAGTAGACATAATCAAAAGAGCTTCAACAATAAAATGCTCAGATTCAAAGTGGAACACTCAAGAGAGAAGAGAACAAATGTTGAAACTAGAAATCAACAACACATTTAAGAACGCAACAGAAAAACGTTGAAGAAATGGAACCTGGTCATGGCTCTGATACCATGATAAAATCTGAAGATTGGGAAAGTAAAGTGATGTACGCAAGAACATTGTTTAACTTTCATAGCATAGAGAAGAAAAATCTTATTTCTCAGCTACTCCAAAAGAATAGTTCAGCTCTCTTTATATAGCTTAGTTAGACGGTTATTCTATGCTGAGCTGGCAAGCTATACTATAACAAAGAATAAAAAATACATAGAAATAAAATAGGCGGGAAAATGAGTGAGCGTCAACAAAGAGTTTCTTGGACTAGTGATGGTGGATGTGGTAAACCTGTATCTCAATTTCTTGTTGCTTTGTCTTGGGGTTAATGATAAACAAAGCCAAGTAAGATTCGCTGGTCTTAATCGCCTTCTTCTACCAAGAGTTACACCTTAAAAGAGTCTTATGAATGAGTCTTATAAAGAAAGCACCTAAACTCTTATGTTGATATTATTTTTTTAAAAAATTGTGTTACCAAATTAAGTTTGATTTGTCTCAAATTAAAATTAAAGTAAACTTTGGTCAATTTGACAAAATAAAGTTAGTAAAATAACTAATTAAATCAAATTATATATGATGTGATTCCGTTATAATAATAAATTTAATGTTTTAAAAATCAAACTGAAAGTTAAAATAATAAGACAAAAGATTTAAGTTTTAAAAGTTTAATTGGTGTTAGATCGTCAAGAAATCGGCTAAAAATTGAAGAATTTGAAATAAAATTAAAAGAGATTGCCTTTAATTTAAAGTTTAATTGAAAATGAAACAGTTAAATAAAAATTAATTAGTTTATTTTAGTTTATACAAATTAATTAATTTACAAAAATCGATTAATAAATTGATTTATTTTTAACAATAAGAGTTGTAAAATTAAAAGTTGAAAACCGAATTTAAAAAATTGGTTGATTTAAAATTTTTACAGTTAACCAGTCCAAATCTATTCGATTTTTAATCATATAATAAAATAATGAATTTGAAGACTTTATGATTATTATAAACTATAAAAAGTTAAAAGGATAATTTAGTTTATATTAATTATAGTTATCTTAACAGTCATCATATTAGTTAACAATTTTATTAGTTAATCAATAATAACACTGATGAGTACTACCAGCGTCTCCTGACATGCAGCAACGACTACAACAAGGCTGTTTTGGCCATTGAAACGGCATACAGTGATCTGAATTCCGAGAGCTTCTATGACTTTCCTTATTTGGCAGGTAAGGCTTCTGCTGCAGCCGGAGACTGCGAAGCTGGTTTTGACGGGATCGTGTCGCCTCCATTGGGAGACAGAAACCATGATTTGGAGGTTCTGTGTGAGATTTTTTCTGTCGTTGGTAAATTGCTTGCTGGGCAGTCCTTATGGATGGAGTAGTGCTCACGATGCACAGATTTCTCTACTTGCTTGATTCCTAAACACAATGAAATTATTAGGAGCAATGTTTTAAAATTTAGGCCGAATTTAAAAGATTTGATTTTGGTTAAATATGGAATAAAATTAATATGATTCACTAGTTATTGATAGGTGTGACAATAGATAGAGCCGGGTCATACTAGATTCAACTAAGCCCGAGCTCAATATGAGGTTGATTGGACCTGAGTCAATTGAGCCTAAATTTAAGTCCCATCAGACACAGGCTACTCAAAGTCCAACTTGGCTCAGTTTAGCTTAAAGCACAATTCCCAATTTTTTATTTTTAATTAAAAAAAGAACACAAAGTCATTTTTTTCTTATAATTGTTGGATTTCAAACTGGACTGAGCCAGCCTAAACAAGTCTAATTTGACTTAAAGTTGGGTCAAATAAGATCTGAACTTAATTGCAGAGCTTTTTGCAATTATATCATTTTTTAAAGAGGATGTTCGAAATTAATGTGCTAAAGTTCATTTTTTTTAAAAACGACAGCGATTTAAATCAAGATATTTCCGATACACTTATGTCAAATTCTAAACATAAAATAAAATAAAATAGAGGTAAAAAGTAAGAGATCAATGTTATATCATTCTACTTGTCCTCTTATAGTTGGATCTTTAATTTTTTGGAATGCTCCAAATTTTACTTAAGCATCTAAGGATTAATACCATCAAAAACATCTTTGAATAAGGTTTGAGCTCCATGCCAAATGTGTACGAAGAAGAAGAATAGAGCAACCGAAGCATGTCCAAAAGTAAACTAACCCTTTGGACTGCTACGAAAAATACCATCAGATTTCAAAGTAGCACGATCTAATTCAAAATTTTCACCCAATTGAGCACGTCTAGCATATTTTTTCATAGTAGCAAGATCACTATAAATGACTCCATTTAGTTCACCAGTATAGAATTCAACAATTACACCTACTTGTTCGACACTATACTTGGATTCTGCTCTTCTAAACGGAACATCAGCTTTGACAATTCCAAGATTATTATTCTTGTTGGTTTGCACAATCAAAAAATTATTTTGACGGACTATAAGAAGATCAAAAAAATAAGAAAATGTATCAAGTACGATAAAAACAAAATATAAAAATATCTTCTGGTCTTGAGGGAATTGTATATATAGAGATTCAAAAACGAATCAATGTGATTCATATCATAATATATATGGAATTCCCAAAATTATTCCTAAAAGCTAGATCTAAAAGAATAGAAGAATTACTGATGAATATGAAAAAAAGAACTTAATTTGATGAATTATATGAACCGAAAAGTCAACATTGCTATTATAAGAATTGTAATACGAGAACCCCAATATTCTTGCAGAATTTATAGCTAGACAATTAAAGAATATAGTGCAACCCAATCCTTGATTTTCAAGTTTCTAATCCTTACCCTTTTTGGATCGAAATATCTAAATTCTCTCTTGACATAGATATATGTTGTATATGTAAATCCTATCTTCGTATTTGAAAATCTGCAGAATTCGTTTATAACAAGAAAAAAGAATAGCTCAGCGTAAAGCAATATGTTAAAATAAGAAAATAAATAAGGGATCATGAGATAGAAATAAGAACTCGTAAATAGAGTTTATGTTTGAATTCCATAATAGATAATAGGGATCTACATCTATATATAAACATTGGTTTATCAAGAATACGTAAGAAAAGCACTTTGAATTGTTGATTCATCGCTAGAGATGGCTTAGAACTAATAGTTCATTATCTAATATATTTTTCCGTTCTAATACTCTATCCGAGAGTTATCAGTATTTATCAAGTCTATTCCTATCTAACGGAACACTATTGGATCAAATGACAAAGGCATTGTTGAGAAAAAGATGGTTTTTTCGGATGAAATGAAAATTAGATTCATGTAATAGGAGATTTCGGATGGTAAATATTTATTAGAACATGGAGTGTGAATCAAACCTATGTTTTAATGGAAATTGAGATATCGATGCAAGTTCTTCCTTTCTGAATAAGATAGATTCATATCTAAAAGAGGTTGACAATAAGTTCTTTCAAATTTGACTATTTGTCCCTTTGTTAGAGGTATTCCAGAAATGTCTGCAATCGAATAAATAGCACTACGAACGAATGGATCAAATTGGATTGGAAACTGGAAAGATTTGTATGAAAATCAAAATTTTCTATTATTTTCGGAGTTAAGAGAATTGAAGGATTTTTTATTGGGGGAATTTCTAAGTTTAAAGAATGGTGTTTGCGTTAACTTCCTAATATTTTATATTCATACTTTCTTTCATAAATATATTATTTATAACTTAATCTAAATAACTTCCGATGTCCCAAATCAAAACAATAAGAAATGGAGGCATTAAACAGCTTTTATCCATAAAACATCTGGCGTAACATAGATAATAAATAAATTGGAGTCCAAAAACTGCTCAGTAATAGTCAGACAAGTAGGGAATGTTGGGTTGAACCAGAAAAGTTTGGGTACAGCCGGATTTAAATGTTGGCTAGGTAAGTGTCCTATAGTAAGAAGTGTAGTTATGAATCCTGTAGACCATCCTCATGGGGGTGGTGAAGGGAGGGCCCCAATTGGTAGAAACAAACCCGCAACCCCTTAGGGTTATCCTACACTTGAAAGAAGAAGTAGAAAAAGGAATAAATATAGTGATAATTTGATTCTTCATCGCCGTACTAAATAGGAGAGAAAATAGAATTTGTTTCTTCGTTTTTGAATTAGAGATGTTAAAGATGATGACTCAACATCGACTATAACCCTTAGCCTTCCAAGCTAACGACGCGAGTTTCATTCCCGCTGCCCGCTTTATTCATAATTCACATATATACTATGTTTTATATACTATTATTCGTAATTCATCTATATAGACTATTTAGATAGTATTTTATTATCTACTCTTTTACTCATATATTAGATATATAGACTATATTTTTTTCGAGTAGATACAATATAGAATTATTAATGG
Organism: Erythroxylum domingense; assembly: GCA_025594535.1. Lineage (NCBI taxonomy): Eukaryota > Viridiplantae > Streptophyta > Magnoliopsida > Malpighiales > Erythroxylaceae > Erythroxylum > Erythroxylum domingense. The sequence continues at coordinate 4,107,456 of JANQBM010000003.1, forward strand.
ATATATATATATATATATATAAACCTTTCTTCTTCTTTTGTTTTCTGTCAGTGAATAATTTGTCCACTCCATAGATGGAAATTTTCCATAAATTTTATAAATTGTTCGATTTTTGATTATCAAATCTTGTTCTTTTTTAGTTTTAGTTTTATTAAAGTCATATATGTCTCTAAATCGAAATAATAAAATTGGATTTCTTTTTTATTGTAAAAAGTTGTTTATTATTTCTTTTATAAAGAACATTTTTCTGATGACCTAGTTTTTTCTCTCTTTTGATAAATTGAAAAAGAATTTTTTTTCTAGTTCTAGGATTTTGAAAAAAAATTATTTTATCTATTTCATGATCGGAACAAGGGTGGGTACACAATACACCACGATTTTGAATCAGAAAAGAAATTTCAATAAATAACAAATCTATTCACTCTATCAATAATCGAGCTAGATCTGGTGTATTATAAGGGATTTATCTTTTTTATTGATTCCTATGGATTTGATCAAAACCAATTATTGAATAACGTATTCAATTCCAGGGATGAATCGAAAAAGAAAATTTTATTGGTTCTACATCCTATTTTTTATGAAGAGATTTTTTTTTCGAAGGATCAGACATAGATATTTAGGTTGATTAGATTTAAACTCAAATTTAAATTTAATTTTGACAAAAATTTCAGGTTCAAATTATAGTAGTTTGAAGTGTTAAATTGGATTTGACTAAATTCAAAGTCGACTATTCATTTTCCATAAATATGGAACTAGATTTTTTTACAAAAAATCTCTAATTTTTAAATTTTTGAAAAAATTATTGTTAATTTTTATATTTTAAAAAATATTTTTCTTAAATTTTAGTTAAAAATTATAACTAAAAATACACAATAATATCATATATGGATTAATTAAATATCAGGACCTGGTAAATCAATTCAAATCTTAAACTTGACCCTAAAAAATAAATTAAATTTAAATTAATAATTTAAGATAATTATAGTAAATTATAAGCTTTTATCAATTTTAGTTAATTCGATTCAAGATTAAGAATGAGACTGAATTATTATATAAATAGTATTTAATTATTCCATATATGACTTTTATATCTTTTGTATTTGATTATTATTTTTAACTTTAAGAAAATGATTTTCTAAAAATAAAAAACATAAAGAAATTTTTGAAAATTAATTTTTTTTTCTAAAATTTCTATTTTGTTCAACCAAAACACAAAATGGGCTGAGCTTGAGACAATTGGGTATGGTTTTCATTAACAGATACTTCCCTTCCGTCTTATCAGTTGAGGTCCAGTAATAGAATGTCAGAGGCTAATCAACGTCTTACCGTCTCTTCGCCTGTCAAATCCTTCTCTAAGCTCTGTTTTCAGCTTCAGGCTGAAGACACAGAGCATTGAAGAGACAGCAGAATCTAAAAGTTGGTTTCTAGCTTTGTTGTGCAGCTCTTTAAGTATTGCCCTCTTTATCTCTCTTTGTAAAGTAATCATCTTTAGAGACAGTAACGATTCTTTGCTTTTTTTCTGTATGAAAATTAAGGGCTCTGTTTCCTATATCTGATTACCCATGTTTGATTTTTTATACTGCTAGTCGATAAGTAGTAATATTTTCCTTGAGGGCGCGTTAGTTCATAGCAGAAGATCGCTTTGGGAGTGTTTTGATGCATGTATGTCGGAATATTGGTGTTTTATGGATAAGCTGTTCGAAGAAATGGCTTTTTGCGGAATTTCTTACTATTCATAATTTGGGACGTGGGTATGATTCCTGACTACGTATGACTGAGGGCATTTTCCTACTTGATTCAATTATCAATTTGTTACGGTTTGATCTAATTGCAAAGTATGAGACTTGGATCCTACATCGATTAAATACAAAGTTGGTGTGAGATTTATAAGGACTTTGAGCTCTCTACCCTTATAAGCTAGCTTTTGGGGTGTGGCTCTCCTAAAATCCTTATCAATTGGTATCAGAGTGGTTGATCCTGAATAATGGCTACTAAGAAGGTTGATAACCGGATGGAAGGGCTGGAGAAGGATTTGGAACTGTTGTGAGAAGAGAGGCGAAAAGATGCAAAAATTGATCAGCCAGGCTCACCAAGAATTTCAGAAGCAGCTCAGTCGCTCCAATCAAGATTGGCAGAGGCTAATGGATGATCATAGCGTGGAACTCCAAAAAAAGATGGAGGATGTTAATAGGGAAATGGGAGAACGCTTGAGGTCAGAAATAAAAAGAATGATGATGTCGGTCTTGCAAACGTGGAAAAAGACTGAGAGCGGCACTGTAGAGATCCGAACCGAAGAGCGCCCGCCCGAAGAGCATCAACCCGAGCCCAGTCGAAGGAGGGAGTTGGGAAAGGCTCTAGTGGCGCCGGAGGAACATTTTGAAAGCGACGACTGGCGCAACAAAGCCAGCTACCGCGTCGAACCACCTCCTGGGTTCGCACGCCCAAGAGACTTCCGGCGAGACTGTCGACCAAGAAGGATTGAGATGCCCACATTTGGAGGGAACGATCCCGATGGGTGGATCTACAAGGCTGAGCATTTCTTCTCAGTGCGAAGGTTCACCGAAGTGGAGAAGATGGAGCTCGTGGGTATGAGTCTGGAGGGAGATGCATTGACGTGGTTCAGATGGGTGGAGAGCCGTCAACGCATCCTGGATTGGCAAGAGTGCAAGAAGGTACCCAGTGCCAAAGATTGTTAGCGGTAAAGCAGGTCGGCATGGTGGTGGAATACACAGAAAAATTTCTTGAACTCGCCGCCCCTCTTCCGGAATTACTCGATGCAATCTTGGAGAGTACATTCATGAATGGGTTAGTAGAGGAGATTCGGCTGGAAGTGAAGATTCTCAAACCTAGGAATTTGGCTGAGATGATGAAATTATCCCAACAAGTGGAGGAGAAATTTCGACGTATGAACAAACTACGCTGGACGGATGGGGAGCAGGCTCGAAGTCAGGGTCGATGGGGCCACGAGTGGAACCTATACGGGGGCAGACAAAGAAGGAAGAAATGGGAACCCATGGAAGTCAACTTGCTACTTCTACGAGACCCAGAAATCCAGACAGCAATAGGAGCCCTAGTTTGGGGAATTTTCGAAGGCTGACGGTGAGTGAGTTACAAGATAAGAAGGTTAAGGGGCTCTGTTTCAGATGTGATGAGAAATTCAGTTTGGGTCATCAATGTAAAAAAATAGAACTTCAGGTGTTGACTGCCATGGATGAAGAAACTGAACTTGAGAAGGAGTTGGAGGAAGAATCAGAGGAGGAAGAATTGCAACCAGTGGAGTTGACTGCAGGGTCTTTATTGGTATTCACTTTTCCTAAGACAATGAAAATGAAGGGGATCGTAGGTGGGAGAGAAGTAATCATATTGATTGACAGTGGAGCTTCGCACAATTTTATTTCGTTGGAATTGGTGAGACTGTTGAATTGTGAATTAGAAGGAACTACACGATATGTTATAGCACTAGGAAATGGGCAGCAGATTAAAGGAGAAGGAATTTGCAAGGGGATAGTGTTGTTAGTGCAAGGATTGCAGGTAACCGAAGAATATTTACCGATGGAGTTGGGCAGCTGTGATGTGATATTAGGCATTAAGTGGTTACAAACATTAGGTAAGGTGGTGACAGATTGGGGTAAAATGATAATGGAGATTAAACAAGGGGATCGGACCCTCACAATTAAAGGAGATTTGACTCTTGCAAAAACACCGATTAGCTTGAAAATTTTGGTGCATACCACTATGGAGGAAGACTTGGTGTATCTATTACAAATGGGGTTTGCAGAAGGAAAGGAGCTGAAGGGTGTCACCCTAGTGCCTGAGGAGCTGAAAATGATTTTGGAGGAATTCAGAGCAGTTTTTGACGTGCCTCATCAATTGCCTCCCGAAAGAGCTAAGCATCATGCCATTGTACTCCAAGGAGGGGCTAATCCGGTCACAGTGAGACCCTGTAAATGCCCCAGTTTGAGAAGAATGAGATTGAGAAGCTAATGAAAGAGATGTTGGATTCCGGGATAATTCAACCAAGCGTGAGTCCTTATGCAAGCCCGGTGTTGTTGGTTAAAAAGAAAGATGGGGGTGGCATTTTTGTGTGGACTACCGTGCTCTGAATAAAGTGACAGTCGTCGACAAATTTCCAATCCCTATCATAGACGAGCTACTTGATGAATTGAAGAGGGCCACAATTTTTTCGAAGATTGATTTAAAGGCGGGGTATCACCAAATGGGTATAAGGCCCGAAGACATTGAGAAGACAACATTTAGAACTCATGAGGGGCATTACGAATTTCTCGTCATGCCTTTCGGATTGACTAACACACCAGCCAAGTTTCAGTCTCTCATGAACCAGGTTTTTAAGCCTTACCTCTATAAGTTTGTGTTGGTATTTTTTGATGATATGTTGGTTTACAGTGCTAGCTATGAAGAGCATGTTTGTCACTTGCGGGCAGTCTTAATTGTGCTCAAATCCCAACAATTGTATGCGAATTGGAAGAAATGCATTTTTGGGCAAGAAACCTTAGAATACTTGGGGCACATCATATCACGAGATGGGGTGGCAAGTCATGGTGAATTGGCCAAGACTGATGAATGTAAGGGAGTTGCGGAGCTTCTTGGATTTGACAGGATACTATAGAAAATTTATGAAGAACTATGGACAAATTTCCTGGCCGTTGACACAATTGTTAAAGAAAGAAGGTTTTAAATGGACTGAGGAGAGTGAAGCTTCTTTTTAACAGCTCAAGCAAGCCATGATTTTAGCCCTGGTATTAACCTTACCAGATTTCACTAAACCCTTCATCATGGAGACCGATGCATCAACCAATGCTATAGGAGCGGTTCTAATGCAAGAGAATCAACCAATTGCCTACTACAGCCAGGTATTGCCCACATCCAACTGGCATAAATCAGCCTATGAGCGGGAATTGTTGGCTATTGTCCTAGCAGTAAAGAAATGGCGATCATACCTTTTGGGCCATCAATTTATCATCTGAACCGATCAGCAACCACTTTAGTTCCTGCTGGAGCAGTGAGAAGTCCACCCGGATTATCAAAAATGGCTGTCCAAGTTGTTGGGATATACTTTCAGCATTGAGTATAAGGTGGGAAAGGAAAATAGAGTGGCTGATGCGTTGTCAAGAATACCTCCTCAAGCGGAAGTTATGGCAGTGGTAGCACTACGGGCTTTGGATATGGAGCAAATGATCAAAGAGATCGAGGCGGATCCCAAGTTGTCTAAATTAAAGCAAGAGCTTCAGGAAGATGGGGGGTCACATCCTCCTTATACCTTAATCCAGGACCGGTTATTTTACAAAGATTGGTTAGTACTTCCGAGAACTTCTACATTCATACCAACCTTGATCACGGACAGCCACCAAAGTAACGTTGGAGGGCATGGAGGTGCTTTAAAAACCTACAAAAGGTTAGCAAATGAACTCTTTTGGGATGGGATGAAAAGTGACATTTACAGGTTTATGGCTGAATGCATCGTGTGTCAATAGAATAAGTATTTATCACTTTTCCCGGCTGGATTTCTACAGCCCTTGCCAATGCCACAGCAGGTTTGGGAAGAGGTTTCTATGGATTTCAAAGAAGGGCTGCCTAAATCCAAGGGGTTTTCGGCCATACTAGTAGTGGTGGACCGACTCAACAAATATGCACATTTTCTTCCTCTCAAACATCCCTATACAGCCCAATCGATGGCCTATATTTTTGTGCAGGAGGTGGTACGGTTGTATGGATTCCCTAACTCAATAGTATCCGACAGAGATAAAATATTCTTGAGTAAATTCTGGAAGGAAATGTTTAAGTTGCAAGGTACACAACTGCGATTCAGTTCGGCCTACCATCCCCAAATGGATGGGCAGACCGAGGTTGTCAATCGGTGTCTCGAGACCTATCTATGGTGTTTTACTAGAAAGCAACCTCAACAGTGGGCACGTTGGGTGGGATGGGCTGAATACTGCTACAACACATCCTTCCATTCCACCTTGGGCACTGCACCGTTCAAGGTCCTGTATGGAAGAGATCCTCCCACTCTTACCAGGTACCGAATTTAGTCATCTGTTGTGGATACCATTGCTGCATTGCTGCAGGATAGGGTCCAGAAATTATCTGAGCTGCACCACCACTTGATGTTAACTCAACAACAGATGAAATTGACAGGAGATGGGAAAAGAAGAGAAGTGGAGTTTCAGGTGGGGGATAGGGTCTTTATCAAGTTAGCTCCATATCGCCAGCAATCGGTGGAACCTAGGAGTAATACCAAGTTGGCTCCGCGATATTTTGGTCCATTTGAGATTCTCCAACGCGTTGGACCAGTGGCTTATAGGTTGAGGTTGCCCCCAATAGCCAAAATTCACTCTATTTTCCATGTTTCGCAGATTAGGAAAGCCTTAGGAATTAATGATTCAATCGTGAGTATGCCAGATCATTTACTCATGCCTGAAGTTCATTCAGCTCATCCTGCTGCACTATTGGCCATCCGAAACATGGGTTCTGGTCCAGATTTGGAGGTGCTTATTCAGTGGAAGGGCCACTCGGTGGCTGAGGCTACCTGGGAGTTATTTGACGATATGAAGGTCAGGTTTCCAGACTTTCACCTTGAGGACAAGGTGAAGCTGATGGGGGGGAGTAATGATAGACCTAAGGTAACCCGATTCTATGTTAGGAAAAATAAGTAGAGGGAAGAGGAGTAATATGCAGAGGAGTATGGTATTATGCCATTCAGGTAGTTAGCTAATAGTACTGACAACGAATCATCAGGTTGTCAGTTAACAGAATCTGTTAGTAACCACAGATTCTCAATACAAATAACAAAGAGGAAGGAGGAGAGAGGTAGGAAAGAAAATGATATGTGTATGAGCCCTAGGCTGGAGGTACTGGACCTCGAAAACCATATTATCTTTTTAATTCATTTACAGAAATCAATAGCAAATACATATTTTACCCTACCTATTTTTCTAGAACCTATCAAAATCATAGTTCAGAACCCTGCTGGATTGAGGATGAATGTGATCTAGTTTATTTTTGTTTCTAGTTCATTATGGTCTGGAAAGAAAATGATAGGTTCTAGGGGTCACTATTGTATATATTTATTCTAGTATAATATTAATACTTCCAATAAAACCTTCCCTTCTGATTAGAGTAGCAGAAATGACAACAAATCCTTAGCTATGAAACTAGCAACAGAACAAGAAGGAATTAAACACAGGCTCTCTCTCTCCCACTCTCGGCTGAACTCCTGGAAAATAGTTGAAAATGGTGTTTCCTCACCGTGTTACCTTTCGAGAGGCTAACATTCTCCCAAAACCTTCCAAAAAGCTCTCCCCCCTTGTTGTACCCACCCTCCTATCATCAAATACCTCACTCCACCTGATGGGCCCCACTACTGCCAAGTTAGTTAGGATTTTCTCTCTCTGCCCACCTCCTGCAGTCCAACATTCTGCTTCCTAGAATATACTCTCAACCCCACGTGCCCTTTCTTCCTCTTATAACATTTCTTAATTAAAGGCCTATCATTACCCCCGTTAACAAGTTTCAGCTTGTCCTCAAGGTGAAAGTCCGGAAAGAGTTCCTCAAGAGTGTGATAGTCTTCCCATATGTTGTCATGATCCAGAAGATCCTTCCATTTCACCAATACCTCCGTCCGTCCATCAATCAACTTACGAATTTTCCTGACCAACTCGGGTTGTAACAGCAGCTCATTTTCATCAGTTAATGATTGTGTAATGGCTGTGGGTTAGTAGGGGGCTGTAGTGACTTCCTGAGTTGAGAAACATGGAAAGTGTGATGGATTTTAGCGTTCGGAGGTAACTCCAGGCGGTACACCACTTTGCCAATCCTCTCGATTATCTTGAAGGGCCCATAAAATCTAGGACTTAGCTTCTCATTCACCCTCTTTGCCAAGGACTTCATCCGATAAGGTCTGAACTTGATATAGACCAAGTCTCCCACTTCAAACTCCACATCTATTCGATGCTTATCAGCAGTAGTCTTCATGCGTTGCTGTGCCCTTTCTAAATGTTCTTTCAACTCCTTGAGGACTACATTCCTCTCCCTGATTAATTCATTGACATCATCCACGGCTGAAGCAATTTCTTCTAAGGCTAACAGTCTCCCAAAACCTTCCACAAAGCTCTCCCCCCTTGCTGTACCCACCCTCCTGTCACCAATTACCTCACTCCACCTGATGGGCCCCACTACTGCCTAGTTAGTTAGGAATTTCTCTCTCTGCCCCCCTCCTGCAGCCCACCATTCTGCCTCCTAGAATATACTTTCAACCCCACGTGCCTTTTCTTCCTCTTATAACATTTCTTAATTAAAGGCCTATCAGAAAACCAGCATTCGGGGTTCCTTGGATTTGAAATGACAGGTAGATCTAGAATAGATAATGAAGATTTTGACTTCTTGACTAAGAATTTCCCCAGAATGCGAATCTCCCACCCATTCTACCTAAGAGATGAAAGAAACCCCATCCTATTCCTTTTAAGAAGATCAAGCAGCTTGCAAAGGAAAACAAAAGACTTGCCCAAATGGGTATTGAGACGCCCTTTGATCCTCCTAAGAATGGACTACTAGCAACTGATTTGATTCCTGTTGTATATGAGGTACTGGAAGCCTGGAAAGTTTTCATTAAAGGTGTTGCACAGCTCTTGCACGTAATTCCTGTACATGGTTGCAGGTAGACTTTATTTCATTATGATGAATCAATTTGAGTGAATTGCATTCTGTGTTTGTTTTATATCTTGGTCATTAAAGATTAAAGTTATTGCACAGTGAGTGCTCAGGAGTACATATTGCTGAGGTAGGACATGAGATTCAGAACTGTCTTAGTCAAACAAGTAGCACACGTCATAGCTTCCATTTATGGGTCAGGGGATCCATCAATGATGTACTTATCCCCATTGAGTCATATTACCTCTATGACCTTTTTAGTCGATGAATCATGCATGACACTCGGTTTGACTATGACAGGATTCCGGAAGTTGTGGAACTCTGCATCCAAGCTGGTGTAGATATACTAGAATACCCTTCACACCGAAGAAAAAAGCCGATAAGAATGATAGGAAAGAAAGTTATTGATAGAGGTGGACTTATTAAGGAGCCTAAACCCTAGTGTTTTAGAAATTCAACTACTTTAATTGATTTTGATACATATGGAGCTTATGGACGATACCCACCTCCGCCATTGGAAGATGTTCCAAACATTACACGACAGACTATTGCTGCATATGATATTGTCAAATCTGGTGTGAGGAGATTAATGAAGGAGTACACTGTTAAGGCATGTGGACATTGCTCAGAGGTTCATGTAGGGCCTCAGGGTCACAATGTTAAACTTTGTGGGGAGTACAAATATCAATGGAGGGATGGAAAGCACGGTTGGCAGGATGCTACCTTAGATGAAGTTTTCCCACCTAATTATGTTTGGAATGTTAGAGATCCAAAAGGGCTTCCCTTAAAAGGTGCGCTCAAGAGATTTTATGGCAAAGCTCCAGCGTTGGTTGAAATGTGCATGCATGCTGGTGCAGAAGTCCCAGAGAAATATAAACCTATGATGAGGCTTGATATTATACTACCAGAAATTGACGAAGCAAGATTAGTTGTATGATGAGATTTGTGAAGATGACAAAATTCTTCAATGTTAAGCAAAAAATCTAGGAAACCTGTATAGTTTCTAGGCCATATATATGTATGATGTGGGATTTCCACTGTTAAAAGAAGAAAAGGAATCAGGAATCAGAAATCAAATGGAACTGTTTTTGTTGTATTGGAATCTTTTGTTTCCTAGTCCTCGGGTGAACCAGTTTGAACCTGATTGGATTAACCTAGTGGAGGAAAGTTTTCAAGAGATGTAATTTCTCTATGTCAATGTAAAATCACCCGAATCAGCCATTTTGATTGGGCGTAACTATCTGAATAGATATCTTGCAAGACATTTTTCCCTTTTCAGGTACACAGATGTTTTCCATCTATCTGAATAACAATTATCTTTGCAAAGTTGACAAGAAGTGTTATGTCATTGATTGTATTTTCTTGAAACCTGTTGGTTAGTTTCTAGGAAATTTAGGATAGTAAACCTCAAATTAGGCTGCTCGATCTTTTGATAAAGTCTTGAGAAAAGTGTGGTCTCAACCATGTTGTAGTGACAGTAGTTATCATCATAGTTCTTGCACAAAACAGAGCTGCCATTGGAAGAGTTTATCAGATAGTATAGAACAGAAAAGTGTGGTCTCAACCATATTGTAGTGACAGTGGTTATCATCATAGTTCTTGCCCAGAGCATAACTGCCATTGGAAGAGTTTATCAGATAGTATAGAACATAATCTAACTCCATGCACTGGTTTAGTACAGAACATACTCTAACTCAAGGCACAGGTTTAATGGCGGCTTTTCCTAGTGTATTAACTTGGTAAGGATCTGACAGTAAGCTATCATGAAGCTCTTATCATTAGCATATTGATACGTAAAACGTATCAGAAGGGTGATCTTCGAGTGATCACTGACTCTAAAAGCAATAAGATGGGAAGGGAAGAACAACAACCCTAGTTTGGATGTTGCGAGAGGAGAAGAGTTTGCGTTGAATATTTTGTTTATTGATAAATCTTATCTTTTTATGAAGCTAATCTCCACTTATCAATCCACGATTCGGCTATTACGACAAGGGAAAGAACCGTAAAGAAAACCCTTAAAGAATTACATAATTATAAAGTAGTCCAAATGTATGAAAATAAATAAAATAAATTACACATAGTCTTGGAGCAGACTAAGCCTACGCCTATCTCTTTTACTCATGCGACGTTGAGGTATAATAGAGTCTTCATGTGTATCATCCCCCACCGCTTGAACAACAACCTTGTCCTCAAGGTTGAAATCTGGAAAATGCTCCCGGATGTGCGAAATAGGTTCCCATGTAGCATCACCTGAAGCACCATCAAACCACTGGACCAAAATCTGGTCTTCAGGACGTCTAGCTCGCAACACTGTTCGGGAACCATGCACGGCCACAGGAAAGGAGCGCACACCCCCCAAAACCAACTCGTCTGGCAACGGAAAAACAGGCTGGTGCTGGAGATCACCAATGTGGGGCTTCAGAAGTGAGACATGAAAATCCGGGTGTACCCGTGCGTTCTCCGGCAACTTTAAACGATAGGCAACCTTCCCAATTTGTTCCAAAATCTCAAAAGGATCAAAAAAACGCTTCGATAATTTATGGTTGCGCCTTTTAAAGATGGAATGCTAGCGATATGGCTGTAATTTTAGGAGAACCATGTCGTCAACAGCGAACTCCACGTCGTGGCGATGCTTGTCCGCGAGAGACTTCATGCGCGCCTGCGCGGCTGTCAAGTTCGCGCGAAGGGTGCGCAACACCTCGTCTCTTTCCTGAATGACGTGATCGACAGTAGGGAGGGGACTGGAACCTGTATGATAGGGCAAGAACGAGGGAGGAGGACGACCATAGAGCGCTTGAAATGGAGTCATTTTCAGTCCAGAATGAAAACTAGTGTTGATTGCATATTCAGCCCACGGTAAGAGAATTGTCCAACGAGATGGACGTTCCTGCACAAACGCGCGCAAATATTGCTCCAATGTACGATTCATCACTTCCGTCTAGCCATCCGTCTGAGGGTGATAGGCGGTACTATGCCTCAACTGAGTCCCACTAAGAGCAAATAACTCCTTCCAAAAGCGACTAAGAAAAATCGAATCCCGGTCTAACACAATAGAGGAAGGAAACCCATGCAATTTAATCACCATATCAACAAATAAAATTGCCACCTTATGCGCATCAAAATCGCCCGGCAGCGCGCCAAAATGAGCATACTTAGTAAGGCAATCCACAACTACTAAAATGGCAGCCGAACCTCTGGAAGGAGGAAGTCCTATAATGAAGTCCATGGAGAGCTCATCCCAAACCCTCGTCGGAATAGGTAACGGCTGCAATAGTCCCGACGTCGGCTGAGTAGAAAACTTGGTAGTCTGACACACAATGCACGCAGCCATAAAGCGTCACACATCGATGCGCATGCCAGGCCAAAACACCATGGCCGCCAGGCGTTGGAAGGTGCACAACTCCCCCGCATGTCCTACCATCATAGTATAGTGAAATTTCGAGAGGAAGGTGGTCTTCAAAGGAGATGATTTGCCTAGACAAAGACGATGCTTGTAGTATAGGATCCCATCATGAACGGTGTATAGTAAAGGCAATGACCCCTGTCGGTGCGAATCATGTAATTGCAAAAGATTTGGTTGAGTGGCATTGTCTCGACGGATCAACTCCATCACCGCTGGAATGGGGTGAGATAATGTAAGGAACAACTGACTGGGGCCTGAAAACTCTTCCTTCCGTGATAAGGCATCAGCGACGGCATTAATGCTTCCTTGTTTATACTCAATTCGGAATCGGAAACCCAATAGCTTACGAACATAGAATTATTGGTCTGGAGTCTGGATCACCTGTTGCAATAATTCTTTTAAACTCCTTTGATCGGTCCTGATGATAAACTCGCGCCCAAGCAAGTATTGTTGCCACTTATTCACGACCTCCATAATTGCATACAATTCCTTGTGGTATGTGGAGGTGGATGAACGCCGGGGACCAATCTTCTTGCTGAAGAACGCAATTGGGTGGTCCCTCTGCATTAACACAGCCCCAATGCCAACACCCGAAGCATCTGTTTCCACCACAAATACCTCAGTAAAGTCAAGTAAAAGGAGAACAAGAGCACTCACCATTGCCTCCTTGAGACACGCGAAAGCCGAAGATGCCTCCTCGGTCCAGTGGAAACCATCTTTCTTTAACAAATTGGTAAGGGGAGCGGCAATAGTGGCATACCCCGAATGAAACGCCTATAATACCCAGTCAAGCCCAAAAACCCTCGAAGTTGTTTAAGGGTCTTCAGAATTGACCACTCAACCATGGCCGAGACTTTGGAGGGATCAGCTGACATAAAGCCCTCATGTATAATGTGGCCGAGGTAGTCAACCGAAGAACGTGCAAAAGAACACTTTGACACTTTCATAAAAAACTGATGAGCAAGCAACAACTCCAAAACACGGGTCAAATGTTCAACATGGGCATCAAGAGAAGGACTGTATATCAATATGTCATCAAAGAAGACTATAACAAACTTCCGAAGATAGGTTGAAAATAACCTATTCATTCACGCCTGAAAAGTGGATGGGGCATTGGTGAGGCCAAAAGGCATCACTAAGAACTCATAATGACCTTCGTGAGTCCGAAATGCCGTCTTGGCAATATCTTTGTCATGCATTCGAATCTGGTGATAACCCGCGCGCAAATCCAATTTAGAGAACAATCTGGCAGCCCCCAACTCATCAAAGAGTTCATCCATCATGGGAATGGGAAAATGGTCAGGAATGGTGATTGCATTCAAAGCCCGATAGTCCACACAAAAACGATATGTGTCATCCTTCTTCTTAACTAGTAGCACCGGGGAAGAATACGGACTGCGACTCGGACGGATGATGTCTTGCTCCAACATCTCACGAACAAGACGTTTGATCTCCTCTTTTTGAAAATGCGGATACCGGTAAGGTTGAACATGCACCTGAGGTGCACCGGGCTGCAAGAAAATGCGATGGTCATGCGTACGCCGTGGAGGCAATCCGACAGGAGCGTGAAAAATAGCAACAAAATGTTGCAAAATCGCGCGTATAGCCTGCCGGACCTCTTCTGGAAATTCCACGCTTTTGGCTAAAGGCAGGACGGAGTCCTGGAGGCAATAAATTTCATAGCATTGGACAATTTCTGACGCTACCTACAAAGAATAAAAACCATGTAGCGACAGCGCTTTCATTGGCTGCGTTTCACCTCGCAACATGACCTGTTTATTTGCCCATTGAAACTCCATCGTTAAATTGGCATAATCATGTGCAACTCGTCCCAACAATTGCAGCCATTGCACGCCTAACACCACATAATGGCCATGAATAGGAAGAACAAACAAGTCAACTGGGAAGACATAGCCCTGGATAGACAACTCAAGCTCCCGACATTGTGCATCACAAACCAACGAATCACCATTGCCTACATAAACCCGAAAGGGGTTGATCGCAATAACCGACAAGTGCAAGCGTTCCACAATGCGCGGATGGATAAAATTGTGGGTGCTCCCCCCATCAACCAACACAACAACTGCGGAACCAATAATAAAACCATTCATACGAAGGGAGCATGGTGCCAAGGACCCAGCGAGACTATTCAAACTGGATATATCCGCCTCCAAAACCAAGTCGTCCGTCCCACTGTCCTCCGGAAGGACCTCACGTTCATCATCAGTTACCAACAAAATAAAATGACCGTTACATTTATGAGTGCTGGACCACTTCTCTGGACAATAGTAACACAACCCCTTCGAAGCTTTTTCGGCAGTTGTTATGCGTCGAACAGGACGCTGAGGGGTTGGGAGCAACGGTGTCGTAGGAGGAGGCTTGTAGGGTGCCACCGGAGGAGGAGGGGGCAACATTGTTGACGGTGAACCCGAGGATGCATGGGGACGAGCTGGCTGCCACGGGAGGCGGCGAGTAGTGGAGATGGAAGGATTATCGACATGCTTAGCGGCAAGTTCCCTAGGCAATGCTAAAGTCGCATTCAAAGTGGCCGGCCTATTAATTCGGAGTTCACGACGGACAGGATCCTGCAAACCCGAAATAATCAACGAAATCAACGAATTATCAGGTACTCCGGTGACTTTATTTAACAGTTGTTCAAACTCATTTTGATACTCCAAAACGGATCCGTGTTGCTGTAACTTAGCCAATAACCTGAAATAATCCTCATACAATTCGGGGTCAAACCGGCATTTAAAGCTCTCCACAAAGGCCTGCCATGTCCCGGGAAGACCATTATTTTTTAAATGCCGAAACCAATCCAACGCTGGTCCGTCGAACATCAGTGAGACAACCCCCATTCGTTGAGCTTCTGGAATGCCAAACCACTGGAAGTATTCCTCCACGGCGAACAACCAACGATGAGGATCAGAGCCGTCTGTTTTGGGAGGATCCAATTTCAATTTCAAACCAACTGGTGAAGAACTCTCCACAGCTACACGTGCTTCGACCTGAAGGGCAGTGCGAGGGGAGGTTCGCGAGCCAACCGAGGACCATTGTCGCGAAAAGGTGGAGGACGATCGAGAGACAACCCATCCACTTGAGTCACCAACTGCGCAATCAACGCCTTCAACGAAGCCACCTCCTGGTGAACATTCAACCGGTACATCTCAAACTTATCGTCAAACTCGATAAAAGAGTATCAATATCTGCAAATTTGGGGCCAATGACGCTGTCCAAATCATCGGACGAAGCGGTGTTGTCAGGAGCGACAGAAGACGGCATTGCTGAGACCGCGAAAATCCCAAAAACACACCCAACCAAAGACTAAACCAAGCCACAACCAAGAATTGCAAACCGAAGCCGCACTGAAATAGGGCAAACGCAAATCGCACCCAGAAGTGAAAGCAAAAGACAAAACCGACCTACACACAACCTTTGCGCAGAAACCCAACCTGAGACCACCACACACAATACTGTAGAAAACAATGAAAGCACCAATGATACGTAAAACGTATCAGAAGGGTGATCTTCGAGTGATCACTGACTCCAAAAGCAATAAGATGGGAAGGGAAGAACAACAACCCTAGTTTGGATGTTGCGAGAGGAGAAGAGTTTGCATTGAATATTTTGTTTATTGATAAATCTTATCTTTTTGTGAAGCTAATCTCCACTTATCAATCCACGGTTCGGCTATTACAACAAGGGAAAGAACCATAAAGAAAACCCTTAAAGAATTACATAATTATAAAGTAGTCCAAATGTATGAAAATAAATAAAAAAAATTACACAGTCTTGGAGCCAACTAGGCTTACGCCTGTCTCTTTTACTCATGCGACGTTGAGGTATAATAGAGTCTTCGTGTGTATCACATATTGACTTCCATTTCTTTTTATGTTTAGGTCGAGTCTATAGTGTATTGATATATGTGGAGACCATAGTTACAGTTCAAAGCTCGTGCATTATCTTTCATGATTCGAGTATGGGATGCAACTCGTGAAACCTTCTTGTTAGTGTATGAACCTAGTGGGGGTATGTCCCCTCCATCCCACTCAACTAGGTTTTTTTTTTATCAGGTTCAAGTATTGGCTTGTGAAAACCATTGATATAGTCATCATCCACTAGTTCATGTCGTTGCCTATCTATTCCAAGCGGGAAAGACGATAAACTAGGTTTGCCCAATAAGCTTGTCAAAAGGGTTCGAAAAATAGATAAAAGTTGACAAACTCAGACTTTTTGATTGGATTTGAAGCTCAATTGAACATTTTTGACGGGTTTAACAGGATTTGAACTCGAATGTATAAGTTGAAGTCTAGATAGAATTTGTGTTTGTGTTTGTCCTTATTGATCAGATCATGAAAGTTTGGAATTCAAAGATAATGAAAATTTCCTGTTACAATCTGCAATTTGGTAGGCCATTATCGGATACCAGAAAGATACTGTGGAAGTAAAACTCAGGATTCCTTCTACAGTTAGTTGGCAACTCCAAGGCAATCATTCTTTTTCTTTTGCCTGTAGTTCAAAAGAGCCAAGCAACGAGTTTTGAACATGGAGACCAGTAATCAAATTCCCAGGTTGCATTTTCCACACCATCCAATTCCAGCATTAAAGATTTCGAAAGTTGGTCCATTTAAGGACATAAAATAGTTACAAAATTTAAGGAACATCTTCCTGTGAGATGGGGAGTCATAAAAGGAGTCATAGGAACATCTTCCTGTGCTAATTGATGGTGTTTAGATCTATTAACTGCAGTTTGCATGTTTCTAGTCTGATCAAACTCGTATGGACGAGTTTGTTAAGAATTTGGCCATTATTAAAAAGAAT
The DNA here is from genome assembly GCA_025594535.1 of Erythroxylum domingense. Classification (NCBI taxonomy): domain Eukaryota; kingdom Viridiplantae; phylum Streptophyta; class Magnoliopsida; order Malpighiales; family Erythroxylaceae; genus Erythroxylum; species Erythroxylum domingense. The sequence goes on from JANQBM010000003.1 coordinate 4,124,347, forward strand.
TCGTACCTCTAATGTGATAATTCCTTTGACCATTGACTGACTCTTTTTATTATCCTCTTCCGGGTAACGGGGGAGCTAGAACTTAGAGGTATACCAGATCTTCTTCTGCAAATCGAAAAGAATATTATTCTTAAGTTTTTTAAAAACTGAAACTAAGACAAATATTAATAAATTTTATGTATTTTTTGAACTAATTAAATTTGTTGTAGGACCCCGCGTAAATATCCAGGGAAGAACATTGCGATCCATGTGAACGAAGGTTCAACGGATTATTGGCCATCTCTTCTGGGGAGTTTGAGGACGGTGATGGCGACGTTGGATCCATGCGCATAAGAGACGTAAGCAATCAGAGACTTGGGTCTAAGTCCAAATGAGTTACTTTCATGAACTAACCTTAGGCCCTGCTACTTTACCAACTTTGGAGCGTACAACCATGTTCTAAAGCTGGAAACTTTTCCATTTCCCCAAAAACAATGCATGCTTAAAATATGGGTCATCAATATAGCGATACTCTGTCTAAAGTTACAAGAAAATGTTTCCTAATGTCGAGGTTATACCAGCTCGAAAGTGTTGTTAATAGTCAAATGTCTCCAAAACGTACTACGAGTCCTCCACAGTTGCATGTGACCACTATAAAAAGTCACATCCTGAGCATGTCTAACACAACATATCTCTCGCTACTCCATTTATGAGTTGAGCAGTGTTAATGGCATCTTGGCAGGCTGAAGGAAGCGAGTGGTTAGAGATGAGCCATCTATGGGCTGGTAATTGGTGCATACCTCCTCAAGAAAAGGAGGATTTTCTTTCCTAATAGTATAGTGTTCTCTAGTTTCTCAGATCCAATAGTATCTAAAAGGGGAGGTATATGCTTAAACCAATCAAAATTATACTAAATTAGCATATGTAAGTGCAATTTATGTAACCATCCTTGAGCTTCCATTTTCAAAACTCAACAACATTTTCAAAACTCATCAAGTGAAGAGTCTTCATTTCCAGAGATGAGCCATCTATGGGGTGCTAATTGGTGCATACCTCAAGAAAAGGAGGATTTTCTTTCCTAACTTTCAAATCACTAAAGCAGTATGCATACCTCCTCCAGCATCCCGGAAGCCCAGATTGTGTTCTTTGAGAAATGAGGCTGAGGATGTAAGTGTCAATAACATCCTCAATATCGTAGGCCACATCCATTATGTCCCTACCCCAGTTCCTGGATCTTTCATCGCTCATCTGCTTCACATCTGCATCTTTTAAGAAACACTGAATTCTTGTCAGCTCCCACTGAACTGACTCAACTTGATCCTGGACGTCAAATTGCAGAGAAGCCACTTCATCAATGAGTAAATCAGCAAGCTTTTCTATAACAGATGAAACCACAGCGTCCGCCATGTGTATGTACAGTATATACAGCTCATATAAATCCCCAAGATCTAATCTTTTCGGTGACTGGATTGAAGGGCATAATCAAAGCAATACAGCTGCACTAGAATTTGCCTGAAATTTAGAAAAGACAAAGCTCGCAACTTTTGTTAAAGGGGTCCTCTTGCAACGAAGATACAGATTTCTTCTCACGTAATCAAAGCAAAAGAAACTCCGACAAACATGTTTCTCTTTTTTGTCAAATAGTTGGAGTCTTATATAAATTATGGTGATCATAAAATTAGTTGTTACGTATCTCTCAAAAATATAACTTTTTTAAAAATCTTTTTATTGGTTCTTATTATTTCTTTCTTTACATACTTATTTTTTTAATAATGAGAAATTTAACTGATATAAATTATGGTAATTATGAAAACAACCAAAACAATAGTCATATAATTGAGTATGTTTATTTATAGTGTTATATAAATTATGTTGATTACAAAAACTTCCAAATAATAGTCATATAATTTAGTATTTCCAAAAAAGTGGTCTTTTCATCTATTTGGTGAAGCTCTAAATCATAATAAACTACCGATGTCATAACAATTCTTAAATAGTCCTTCTTTGAAACTAGAGAGAAGGTTTCTTTAAAGTCAGTGCCATCCTTTTGAGCATCACCTTTGGCTACAAGTCTGACTTTGTATCTTTCAATAGTATCTTTCGAGTCCCTTTTGGTCTTAAAGACCCATTTACAACCCACTTGCTTTAAGCCTTCAGGTAACTTAACTAGTTCCCAGGCTTGATTATCATCCATAGATTTTAACTCTTCTTTGACAACATTGAACTACTTTTTAGAATTGTTACATTTTATGGCTTATTTAAATGAAATTGGATCCTAATCAATGCTCAAGTCATACTCATGCTCAAGTGAATACACTACATTGTCATCTGATATAGCTGGTCTTTTCTCTCTTATAGACCGTCATAATACTATTTCTTGTGGTATTACTTGATCATTTGTGACTTGCATATTATTTACTGGTTCATTATTGACATTCAATTCTTGAGAGTTTGGAATATTAACCTGTTGTTCTGCTATGTTGTGTAACTGTGATACAACCAGAGAAATAACAACTTGAGAAGAGACATTGGGTGAATGATTTTTCACTTGAATCTCTCGAATATCTACCTTTTGTGGTTCCCCACTCTTACTGTTTTGTCCATTTTCAATGAATCGAGCATTACCAGACTCAATTATTCTTGTACTATGGTTAGGACAATAAGATATATACCCTTTAGACTTTTTTAGATAATTGATAAAGTAACTACTAATAGTTCTTGCATCAAGCTTCCTTTCATGAGGATTATATATCCTTATTTCAATTAGGCAACCCCAAACATGCAAGTGCTTCAAGCTACGTTTCTTACCTGTCCATAATTCATAAGGTGTCATAAGAATCGCTTTACTAGGAACCCTATTAAGTAGATATGTAGCTACCCTTAATGCATACATCCATAAAGATAAAGGTATATTCGTGTAACTTAACATACTCCTATCCATATCCATAAGAGTATGATTCTGCCTTTTAGTTACACCATTCTGTTATGGTGTACCAGGCATTACATACTATGCACAAATGCCTTGACTTTAAAGAAATTTTGCAAACAGACCTGGACACTGTCCATTCATATCATATTTACCATAATATTTACCACCTTTGTCAGACCTTATGACTTTCACTTTCTTATCTAACTGCCTTTTTACCTTATTGATGAACACCTAAAAAATGTCCACTGATTGAGACTTTTCATGCAGTAAATAGAGACAACAATAACGTGAATAGTTATCAATGAAAATGATAAAATACTTTTCACTGCTTCAAAATGAAACATGAAATAGACCACATATTCCAATATGTATTAATTTAAGTAGCTCAGTACTTTTTGTGGCTACATTCTTAGATATGTGTTTGATTTGTTTACCTTTAATGCAATCCAATCACACATCCAGGTCAGTAAAATCTAGTTGAGGTAAGATTTCACTCTTCACTAACTTAATCACCCTTTCTCTAGATATATGACCTAACATTTGAAGCCACAAGTAAGTTGAGTGTTCATTATGTACACTACGTTTATTACTATTGTGTTCAATATGAAACAGGAATTTAGAATAATTAACATCAAGGTTGAAAAGATATAAACCATCCATTAATATACCAGAACCATAATAGTATTATTGTTTATACAAAAAAAAAACACCGTATCCAACATTGAAATTAAAACCTATCTTATCCAACTTACGAACAGAAACTAAATTTCTAGCACATTCTGGAACATAAAGACACTTTTCAAGATCTAGACTACAACTAGTATCTAAGATCAATCTGTACATTCCTATTCCTTCTATTCGTGCCTTCATTTTGTTACTTATATATAGGAACTTTTTAGTTCCGTTTATGGTTTGGATCAAAAGGAATCCTTGCATAATATATGACGCATGAGTAGTTACACTTGAATCTAACCACCAGGTATTATTGAGCACCTCAATAAGATTTGATTCAAAATATAGTGAAACATAGTACCTACATTTCTGTTCGAACCAAGCCTTTCTCTTAAGGCAATCTTTCTTGAGTTTACCAACTTTCCTGTAGAAGAAACAATGTTGCTCTTTATGGATTTGGACCTCATTAACCTTTATTAGGACTTTGTCCTTCTTACTGCTTTTCTTTCCTGACTTTCCCTTTCTACTGCTAGTTTCTTTGTGTACTATAGGTGAATAGAGTGTTCTTTCATTTTCTTTAATCTCCCTTCCTCTTGCACTAACCTGGCTTTGATTTTTTGAAAGTTCCATTTCTTCTACAGAGTGTTGTAATTCACTTGGAACTAACCAAAATTAGGAAGAAATGAGTTGATGATGAACTGTACTAGGAAGGATTCACTCACATCCACGCCCGTTAATTCATCTTTGTAACTAAATTTGACATGTTTGTTACATGATCATGGATAGAGTATCACCAGTCAAACTTCTTGGTCATCAATTCGCTCGTTAAGCTTCCTATAATAAACTTGTTCGTTATGTTTGATTGTGAGTACTCTTTGATTTTCATCATAAATTCTCTTGCATTGTCCATATGAGGCATTGATGGCTTAACATTTTTAGCAATTGTCAATCTCATCAAGTTTAGACTCAACATATTAGACTTTTCCCAAGCCTCAAAATATGTCCTTTCAGCTTGGGTAATGATCTTAGTAATGGTTATAGGCTTCTCTGCAACTAATGCTAGGTCCTTATCCATAATTCCCAATTGAAATTGGATTTGCTCAGACCAATCGACATAGTTTAACCCATTGAACTTGATCAGACCATTGTCCATAGCTAACAAATTACTAGAAACTACAAACGTACAAATAAACTCACACATTAATACTTTTACAATTAATAGATTTAGATTATAATAAACTTTAATATATAAATTTAAGTTCAATATAAGTTCACCTTTGGGTGATACTTAAATATATATCCTTAATCCATAATGATGCCAAAAAAATATATATACACACTTTAATAGACAGTCAATTATACTCAAGTTAGTATCCATGTTATCTTTGGATATACAAATATAGTCACTAAGTAGATCTATAAGTCTCTTTAATGTTATTAATTATAAGCAATGATCTACCTTTGGGTGACCTCCTAGCATTCTAATTAATAATTTCAATTGTGCAGTTCATATGTTATGTCATTTATTAGCATCATGTTGTTGGGAAGCCATGGGTCCATGTATTTCATGTATGACTATGCAGCGAAAGCATTAGAATCAAAATTTCAACACCACGACATCCCCAGAAAATCCAGAATTCCTGTGCATGTATAAGCAAAATGTAAGGACATGAAATTACAGAATATGTATCTTGCAAATGCTCCTCCTTTCTTGAATCTTCTACTTGTTTGGGTTGTAGCAAACACCAAACACCTTCAACAGCCAATGAAGAACACACAAAGATAAAAAAAAAAGTAGTGTATAGGGTGGTTAGAACACCAAACAAGATGAATTCAAGTAGATGCTCAATTAAGAGTTAGATCATAAACAAGTTGCATGCAATTAAACTCATGCACCAATTGCATAAAATTGCATTAACATACCTCAAAACCATTTCTCTTAACCTCCAGAACTCTTCTAGACCCTTTGCCTCTCAATTGTGTGTGAATTAGTTTAATTTTGTGTGGGTCACGGTCCTGATTTGCTTGAAATGATAGTTATGCACACTTTGTATTTCATCTGATCTTTTATGCGTGTAACCCTTAAGTTCCTGATTATTTTGGGTACTTTAATTAACTCTTAATCTAAGCGTATCATGAATGGTTTCGTGCCACTTGAATTAACTTTTAATCCAAACAAATCATGAAAGGTTTCATGATGCCAATTTACCAGAACGTAAGTTAATTAACACACAAACTCTTTGATAATTAATTATCTGACTTACGAACCTTTTCATAAATAATTACTGTGCCCTTCACCATCCTATACCTCACTTAGCTCGGAGTATGGGCTATTTGTCAACTCCCACTAGACTAATTATATCACATCTAATATAAGTGATGTTAGTTCTTATCCTGAGAATCTCATTACTCTATGTGTCATTGAAGACTCTTTTCATGACACATAACTGCTCTGACCAGAGACTCCTGAGTAATGACCCTGACAAGAGATTGTAGATATCATCTCCTTCTATCAGGAGTGATGAATCCTTTATTGGCTACTTAATTACCTTTTAATATCAATAGTTGTACATAATTACCATCCTATGAGCGATCCAAGATATCCTTGAGTACCTCAAATTTTATATTTGCACCATTGCTATAATGAGATTAATCACTGACATTTGATAGATCATTCATATGATAATCTCATAGTGGGTCATCTAATGTACTTACTACTCTTAGTAAGCATCCACATGTTAACTCAAAACATCTCATGCTTACAGTTTATGAGATTCACTACTTGATCAAATCAAAGAGTGCTATAATAACATGTGCTAGTCTATCTGGATTAATAATATCATGTCACATTAATCCTATAATTATGGATAATTTAGATACTAACATAATTGCATTTGATAGGAATCTTATTATCATGATCTCGTCATTATTTCCTTCAAGCCATGTTTTGTATCATGGACTTAATTAATTCGATTTAAGATCGACATCAATTCATAAATAAATGAATATCAAATTAATGAAAATTGTCTTTCATTTTATTAATCAAAATAAAGTTTATATAAAAGTGCTAAAGATGATTGCCTTTAGAACAATACTCTAACACATATAATATGAACAATGAAAGAATGCACAATTAAATGTCTAAATATTTTTTAAGGAAGGTCATTTTGATAACTAATAAGCTTTTTATACAATAAATATTTAATTGCATAAGTATACGTAAAATTTAAAATTTAACTATAATGTTAAAATATGATGATGTAAAGTCCAAAATTACACGAGAGACTAAAACGTAATTTACTCCATACGTTAACATACATATTCAGCCTTTTTGACTTTTGAATAATGAAGTCACGGGTTTTCATACACTTTAACCCAAAGAAAAATACTGCTTTACAACATCATAACCAAAAGGTCATCGTAGTAAAGCCTCACAAAATTAGTTTTTAACTCGTTTGTTTTCCATAAACAGAGCACAAGTTACCCCTGCAGGTATGTTTTACAACTCCATTCATAAACATTTTTTTATGATAGCCCCACGCATGCATCATGTTTTTCCGGATCTCATACAAACGCAGTAGACAACTAATGCAACACAAATCTAGCGCCTTTAACGGTGCGTCCCACGAAAACTATTCTTCACTAATGTGATTATTATGTTTTTCACATGTGTAACAGGACTTGTTAAAGCATAAGAATTCTTTGTCCTTTTAGAAATCCATTAATTCTTTTCCTCGAGTGTCTTACGATAATGTCTGATAAAGAAAGCACCTAAACTCGAAATATGTTAATATAATTTTTTAAAATTTGTGTTACTAAATTAAGTTTGATTATACTCAAAATTAAAATCAAAATAGACTTTGGTCAATTTGACAATCATTTCCTTATAACAATAAAATTAATATATTAAAAATTGAAATGGAAGTTAAACCAGTAAGATAAAAGATTTAAGGTTTAAAAGGTTCAAACGATATTAAACTATAACAAAATTGATTAAAAATTAAATAAAATTGAAGGAAACTATCTTTAATTTAAAGTTTAATAAAAAAAGAAGACCATTAATTAAAAATAATTAATTTATAAAAATCAATTAGTTTATGAAAATCAATCGATTAATTAATAAATTGATCAATTTTAATAACAAAGATTATTAAAATAAATCACATTAGAAAATTAAAAACTGAACATAAAAATTGGCTGCTTCAAGATTTTTATAGTTTAACGGTCTAAACTGGTTTGATTTTTTAATCGTATAATAAAATTATGAATTTAATGACTTTATGATAATTATAGACTACAAAAATCATTTATTAACGTAAAAAGATAATTTAGTTTATATTAATTATAGTGATCAGTATCTTTTAAAATAATTATAGTGATCATAAAAGTCATGTTATTAGTCATATAATTAGCTTATAATAATAGAACATTGGATCTAAATATAAATAGCAAACAATTTATTAGGTAATCATTATTTAATGATTATTAGTAGTTATTATTATTAAACTAAAATTTTATTTAATATATTTTTATCAATCACGTGTACTCTTTAACCCTCGTTACCAAACTTTCGTCTCTTTTTTTTTTTGAAGTGGAGGAACCCACAATCGCTATCATTTGAATGCACACTAGGTAAACCTTCAGATTAATGTAATAGCCTACAAATCACATCAACCAAGTACTCTGCATTAAATAAGTCCTGTTGTTGCAGTATAAATAAAGCAATATAAATTGAATTTTATCTAGACTAACTAGAGGCAAGCGTACCACATTGACAAGTAATATAAAACGGTAAAAACCGGATATTATACTCAAGGGATTCCAACATGCAAGAAAATTAAATTAACGATGCAAAATTACTCAGACGATTAAAATTTATTGATTTGAAAATAAAATAAAAAAAGTGAATCAAGAAAATATGCAAGATGCAAAATATGAATTAAAAACGACTAGACTTAATTAAATGACAAAATCAACATGCAAGAAAATTAAATGACAAAATATCAGTTTTCAATTGTTCATGCAAACTCACACTGTCGATGGGACAATTAAATGTGAAGGTTTTTGGTCAACCTTCCTGTCCACGCTTCTCTTCTCTCACGCCCGCAGTTATCTTCGTTTTTTTCTATATGTTGAATCCTTCAACAAAGGTTTTGGTCCACCTTTTCAAGCACACTTACCTTGTCTCCTCTGTGCCGCTTCTTTTCTCCGTATTTGAATATGTATTGAATGGCCAAAACGTCTGCGTTCTGCTTTTTTTATTTGTCCATGCACTTGCGTATTCTTCATGTGTTTTTTTTGAACGCATGCGTATTCTTCATGTTGGTTGTGCGTTTTTTGCCCTTCTTTGCTTCTCATTGCTGTGTCGTTTTGGTTTCTTTCTTTGCTTCTAAATCCTAATGTGACGATTAACGTTTTTGTTTTTGGCCCATGCTCCTGTAGCTCCAACCTTTCTCTTACGCAACACTCACTATGCTGCCGTTTTGTGCCGCTCTTGAACGACGTTGTTATGCGTTTTTGTTTCTTGCCCACAACAGCGTTTCATCTTTCCCAGCAGTTGCGTTTTGCTCCTCGTTTGGTGGCTGTGCGCTGTCGTTACTTGCTCCTTCCCACTTTCCAGCCTTATACATTTAATTCACGTGAAGAACCATGCACAATGTTGGTTGTGATACTAGAATCAAAAACAAATAACTCTTAATTAGTGCAATTTAAATTTTAAATAGACAAGAGTTTAGCAAATTATATATCTAAAATTAATACAAAAATGTTCATTAACATCCCCATACTTGAATTGTTTCTTGTCCTCAAGTAACTTACTTGGATCACAACCAACATATGCTTTCATTTCATTTTCAACAAAAATCAAGCGTTTGAAATCTCTTAAACTTCTTCATAATCAAGTATCAAGCTACTACATATATCATGTCTTTTCATCAATGCATATAAACAAAATCAATGGTAAATATTCTTGATCAAAAGCAAGCATAAAATTAAAATAGACTTTCCTCAGGATATTTACTCATGTCACTGAAGTGTATAAGAGTTGTTTTTCGCTCAAAGCTTCCTCTAAGAGATTACATTACCATAGGCTTGCAAGTTCACCTATTTTCCACTACGTAGAGTACATGCTATCATGGATCTAAAGGACTTTTACTAAGGATGTAATAGGGCTTAAGTTAAGGTAAAATAAAAAGGGCAAAGGCTACTCACAAGCATTCACAAAGTACTAAGTAACGTGGGACAATCAAAAAAAAAATATGAGATATGCAAATAAAAACACAGGACTACAACTACTTATCCCTATCCAATGCTACTGTTTGGTCTTTTTCTTTTTTTTGTTTTTGTTTTTGTTTTTGCTTTTTCTTATAACACTAAACATAAAAGAAGATAGTAGTAGCACAAATCAACAACAATTGAGTAGAAGTACCTCTAAAATATCTTAGAATAGCATATAAAACAAAAGTCCCTAAGTTAAGGACATCAAATACTTAGTACTTCATTCAACTTGTGAAAGAGTCAGCCTAAAAGATTTTAAGGTTTCAATGCTATGTGATTAATACGAAAACAAAAAGGTCAAAGGCTCAAAGGGGGTAATAAGAGAAAAATGACTTGGTGGGTTATTTAAGCTAAAGGTTAAAAACAAAGAAGGCCTTTATCATGTCCATAAAGTATGTAACTAGCAGTATCAAACAAGTTCAGAGCAAGTTCTGAAGGTAATCCACATAGGGAAGTATCATAGTCAACAAAGAAAATAAATGACTATGAGATACAGTCATATGGCTTACATGTGGTTAAATGAAAATCCATCAAAACTCCATACATTGCCTCATCACTCAGCATCAGTTATTGACTAAGTTTATGCAATCAACAACTTCAATCAATCCACATGGGCTCACTATCCTCTCAAGCTGCCTAATCCAAATTCATGCATACAACTCAATTCTCCATCCAACAACTTTAACATAACCGTATGGTCAAATTCATCAAAAATGGGACCTAAGTTAGCTACCAAAAGAGTCACAACTATTCAAGTGTGTATCTCTCAACATCCACATCAATATCATAAACATCAACATGCACATAATGTCAATCCTCCCCCCCACTTAATATGAAGATTGTCTTTAATGTTTATATAGTCAACAATCAAACATAATAAGGGGAAAGAGTGAAAAAGAATTCGCTAAGACCTCTTTGCCACTAACGCAAACCCTAAAGAAAACTCGAAACAACTCCAAGAAATGCATTAAACTAGAAAGAAACTCAAAGGAAACAACGAGAAAAGCAAAGAAGGAAAACTATAGTCCTACTAAAAGGCATACATTGCAATCAAGGAGGCGAAGTGTCATAAAGAGACAATCGCTCGTCAGAATTATCCACAAACCTGGGCATATACAATTTAGCTCGTTGTCCATTTACCTTGAAGGGGTTTTCATTTTCTTGTTTTACCTTAAGGACCCCAAAAAGAAGGACTTAGATCACTTTGAATGGACCATACCACCTTGACTTAATGAAGACGAAATTGTAAATCAATACCTGGTCGCCTACCTTAAAGTCTCGGTGGAGGATCTTCTTGTCATGCCACTTTTTCACACGCTCCTTATACAACTTCGAATTGTTATAAGCATTCAAACGGAACTCTTTAAGCTGGTAAAGCTGCATAAGTCTCTTAGTACCTACAGAAGATAAATCGAAGTTAAGAAATTTGGTAGCTCAGTATGCACTATGCTCTAACTCAACTAGAAGATGACAAGACTTGCCATACACTATCCTGAATGGTGACATGCGTATAGGTGTCTTAAATGCGGTCCTATATGCCCAAAGTGCATTATCTAGCTTTAAAGACCAATCCTGCCTAGAAGCATTAACAGTTTTCTCTAGTGTTTTCTTCAATTTCCTGTTTAAGACTTCAACTTGCCCACTAGTTTGGGCTTAGTATGAAGTAGCAACCTTATAGGTCACCCCATACTTTATTGCAAAAATGTAACCCCCATCACTAATGATAGCCCTAGGTGTGCTAAAACATGTAAAAATATTCTTCTTCAAAAACTTAATGACACCTCTAGCCTCATTTGTGGGCAATGCCTCTGCTTCCACCCACTTGCTAACATAATCAACAGTAACCAATATATATTGATTAGATAAAGACTTAGGGAATGGTCCCATGAAGTCTATACCCCAAACATAAAAAATTTAACACCCACATATACCCCCTGGGAGGATATTGCGAGTGCCACACACACTGAACGTGAAGCATTTCGAAACATACAAAACACTTTATACATGCATTACTAGAATCTCGACAAACATACATCGCGTATCATAATTTTGGAAAGCAATCTTAATTAAGGTTATTACAATCCTTGAAAATAAAAATTCAGGAGTTATAGACATCAGATACAAGTCAAAAAATAATCTCAAAATACATATGAACAAAACAAAAATCAGACTCCTTTGGCCATCACGGTTGTCTTATCCCAATTTCTACGTCCCTATTTCAGAACCTACACGGGGCAAATCCATCGTGCTAAACATATAGCTTAGTGAGTAATAACTAAACTATAAGTCAACAACAGATGCAGAAATTCAGAACAAAACAGAGTTTTAAATAATAGAATTGTTCAACACAAGAGGGTATAAACACTTCAGAAACATAATACAATTTAGCTTATGCCAAAATCAAGTTGATATCAAAGTACAAAATCATAAGACTACTAAATCTATTTATAGAAGTGGTTAACGGGAATTACACAGAAGATACCATAATTGGTAACATATCACAAAAGAGACTTACGTCTCAATAACAGAAGACACTGAAGTGTCAGACACCAAAGTGTCAATAACAGAAGACACCGAAGTGTCACAGAAGTAGTTGCAGACCCTTCTAGGCATGCCTATTTACCCACAACTAGGACTCAACAGTTTTAAAACAAAACAAGGTCATTTCAGATATTTCATGTGCAAAGCAAGTAGTCAATCATATTCACATGCAAGTAACTTCTAATGATATAAGCATACATCAAACGCCTTGGGCAATCATTGTCCGGAATTCAGAACACAATCAGCATAAATCAAATTCAACAAGAAGAATAAAGTAAGGTAAGTAGCACTTTAATATCACATTCGTTAATCAATACCTCGGACCTTCATGTCCAGAGTTAGTACACAAATCAGTACACATTCATCAATATCAAATTCAATTCAGTAATAAACAAAACAAATTAAGGTGAGATCATCTTAGTTTACTCACAAAAGATCCCTATTTGCTTATTGCCTAGAAGTCCCGGTAATATCTGGAATCGGTCGCTCTAAGGGTTCCTCTAAAACATTCAATACAAACATATATTACTATTGTGCACAATTATGAATTCAATTATGCACATTCATGTATACTGAATATGTATAATGCATGTTCATGTTAAAAATCCAAATTTCTTATCCTTAATCTTATCATATTATCGATTATGTGAAATCATACTCAATTCCTCAATCCATATTTATTTCACAATCCACCTTCAGGTCCACTTTGCTCAATTATTCTCATTAGGAAGGTGAGGTAATTAAGTAATATTTCCTTTGAGAAACTTTTTCCTCTTTGTCTTAGGTCTCAAATGATACTAATTTCATCCAATTTGGTTTAGTATTCAATGAGTTATGCTCAAAATACCACAGACTGTGTATATTTGAAAATTTGGCTAATGCATGATCATGCCTCCAAATTGTACACCTTATAACTCTCAATTTCAATATCCAAAAATTACAAACTTTACACCAATTTAAAGCTAAGAGAATAAAAAATTTGGTGAAGACACCTCAGTCTAATTCAACATACATTAATACAGTTTATTCAATAACCACAGGATATGATTTCTATCCTTTGTAGTGCTACAGCCTAAGACAAAACCCAATTCCATGCCACTTTTGAAAGTCTTAGAGACAGAATCAAAATTCAACTTCTTAATGAAAGTTGTAGACCTATGTCTCAGGTTTAATCTGAATTAAGAGTCAACTCATTTGAAAATCTAAATATCAAAATATAAGCAAAATACTGAAGTATGTTCAATAAAAATAATAACCTTTTAATAGCCTCTAGGCTTTCATCCGAAACTCATTTCTATTTTTACACCAAATTCATTTCAATTTTTCTAGATCACTTTAGCACAAACACATCACCATTTTATAATCATTCAAAAACCAATTTGTTTTTCATAAAATCATCAAACTCTAATCAATTTTCTTAAACCTCTTCATCTTCATAAAATCAATCATAAACCTATCAATTTTCCAGATTTTTATCTTAAGTAGATTTGGGTCAAATTTGTATGGCCATTTTGACCTAGAAAATGAGGTATTTAGGCAACATCTTATACTAATAAAATGTTCCTAAATGTTTTAAAAGTCTAATGACACCAATATCATGCATTTTAGTTTAGTATCCTGCAAGTTATAATAAAAAATCCACAGACTATTTTCATTCCTTGACAGAACACTAATTTCAACTTCAAGCAAAATTTCCAGACTCTTAAGGGCATATTTTGAATTCCATTTTTCCATAAAAAATGTAGTTCTATGTCTCTAGTTTACTATAAATTAAACTCCATCTAATTTGGATATTCATAGATCAAGTTATATCATAAATACAGATGTATGTTTAGTGAAATGCTGCATATATCATATTCCAATGACTTTAATCCTTCATCTTGTTAATCAATCACCGTATTTGCTTCTTCTTTCACCACCCACACATGCATCAACACCATTTACACATGCAGCACTCTCCAAGCACGAAAATATACACCATTTATGCATGCATTCAGTTACAAACATTAAAATCTTAACAGAAATCATTTACACTATCATAAAACTTAAAGCATTACTTACTTGGTTTATACTTCAAAAAAGTTCCAGAAATGGGGAGAGCAAATAAGAAGGAAGATAGTGTAGATGGTTTTGGTGAGACCAAAGGGAAAGAGCTGCAGAAACATATTTTGTTTTATTTTTTTAATGCCTAGGTGTTTCATTAGTGCTTTAACATATGTCTCCATTGTATGTCTTCCACTTTTTCACTAGATAAGCTACCATTTGTCTCATAGCTATAAGTCCACATGTCACATATGATTTTATCCATTTGTCACTCCATAATTTGTCCATTTGTCAATTAATTTCTAATACAATTGTTACACTTCTATTTGTCTCTTATTTCAATATTTTTGTAGTTTAAAATACCTCAAATTTTCGATAATTTTCTTAAAATTCACCAAAATTCTAAAATAATAACTATTATCAACAAATAAATTTTGCAACACAAGTAATTCAAAGTTCACAGTTTAATCACATTAAAAATCATTTATACCCAGAAAAATATCAATGAATGCATGTACAAATATTTGTATATGTCAAAATTCATATGCACATATCAACGAATACTCAATTATGCAAAGCAAATGATATACTGGAATTCCTTAATTTTCTAACCCCTAATGGTAATGTTGTCGCCTGCACCCAAATTAAAAAGAAACTAACTTCCGTTAATACAAATTAATGTAGTAGTGGTAAGTAGATATCGTTTCCACGAGGAATCTTAATGGTAAAGGAATTACGAATTCAAAGCAAAACAAAGTAATGAAATGGGGGGGGGGGGGAATTTAATTTAAATTACGACTTAAACAAAATTTAAATGGAAAACGAAATTGGAAAATAACAAATAGCAAAACAATGAAAATATAACAATCAATAAGAACAAATCTTGGCTTCCGGTCTCTTTTATTATTGAATTTGCGTTGATCATCGACACTAAAAATAACCAATTTATCAGTTAAGCATTCGTCGTGGTAAAAATTCTCTACCTATTTTTTCTTATATTTAGTTAACCAAAATATGAATTTGAATTAACCCTTATTAATTAATAACCTGAATATGATCTCAGATTTCATTCATTAATAGCTTTACGATTCAAGAAAATCGACGAACTAGGCAATAAACATACGATGCATATTTAGCCTAGACAATTATTTTTCCTAGAATCCTATCCCTAGCGTAGTAGACAAAAATCCTAGTTGCTACTTTTGATTAAAAGAATTGAGCGTCAACCTATTTAATCTAGCGATTGATTGAATAAAATCACAAACTAGTTGCGCACCTAGTCGTAAAATCAAACAATCAAATAATAACCTAGAAAAATAATTAATACTTGACTGATAAATCAATTGAAACCAAGAACAAAAGTCTCACAACATTCAAAGTTCAATAACTCGGATTCCGTAAACCAAGAAAAAGACTTAGCTACTCATAATGAAATTAAACATAAAAGAAATAACAAAATATATTGTCTCCATCCCAGGTCTTTCTAAAAAATATGAAAATATGTATGAAAATACTGCAAAAAATAAAACCTAATTATGGCTGCTGAAAAACAAGAAGAAAGACTGAACAAACGTCGAACACTACTCCTAATGTTCTTGCGTGAATAGTAACTATGAAGAAAACACTGCAAAAAATACGAAATCAAGGTTTACATGAACAGTACGTGATGAACAAGAAGAAATAAAGCAGAAACGTCGACTATCTAAGTTGGACTGATGTAAAAACAAAAGAAACAACTGCAGAAAAGATGAACTAAGCCCTAAGATGGCTGCCGAAAATCCTTCAGTAAAAACAATGCAGAAACTTTTTCACCCCCCTCTCCTATGTGCGTCCCAGTCTGAAGAAAAAGAAAGCAACCCCCGAATAAAAGACTCCTCCTTGGTCTCTATGAACAGTGCCGTGAATAGTAACACCTCTCACTATTCACGTTTTTGTTATATTTTTTTGTCTTTTTCTCTCTTTTTCCTTCACTTGTTGTAATCTCTTGCCGATAATCTTTATCCCGCTTCAAGTTGTAGATCTCCTTGATAAGGTAGAAGTCTAATCTTTGAAGTTTGTTAAAATTCTGGAATTAAACTTTGAAACAAACTCTGCAGAATCTTGCTCATCCTTGCACGTGGCCACGTCTAGTGAATACTTTGCTGCCAGATTTAGAATTTCATATTTTCTTTGTTTCTTTTTCATCTTTTTGATTCAATTTCGTCTCCAAGGTGTTGAAAATTATTTGTAAACAATTATAAAGCAATTCCATCAATTTTAAATAATAATTTTAACACATTAAAGAGATTTAAGTGCAAAATACGTCCAAAATTGATGACTTAACAAATTCCCCCACACCGAAGCTTTGCTCGCCCTCGAGCAAACATGTCAAACCATTACACTCAGTCAATTCATCCTTCATAAGATCAAATGCACACAATCCATTAACTTGGACCAGTAAGACTTAAGTTGCAACACATATCATAATCGCTTTTCACCAATGCAAATAAACGAAGTCAAAATAAGACATCTTTGTTCGAAAGCAAACATGAAATCAAAATGAATTTTTCTCATGGATTTCGCTCTTACACTCAGGTGTTTGAGGGCGAAGTATTTCTCTCATATCTCACTCTAACATGTTGCACTACCATAGGTTTGCAATTTCACCAGTTATCATTCATTCAAATCATATGAGCTAATAGATCATAAGGACTTTATTTCGGGTTGTAATGGGACTAGGTTCACGGGTGAGGTAAAAATTTAGACAACGGTTTATCACAAGCATTCATAAAGCATCAAGTAAAAAGGAATACGCAAACTAAAGTTCTAAGAGAAACATGAATGAAAAGGACTGCAACTACTCATTACTCACTAGCACCACTATATTGTATTCTTTCTTTTTTATTTTGTTTTTGTTTTTTTTTTCTGATTTTGTTTTGTTATTTGTTTTTTTCTTCTTTTTTTTTTCTTTTCTTTTTCTTTTTTTTCTTTTTTCAAATAGTGATAAGAACAAAGGAAAGCAATAAAAACAAGAGAAAATAATAACACATGAGTAGAAGTACCTATAAAAATATCTCAGAACACAATATAGAACAAAACTCCCACATTACTCAATGCTTCATTCAACTTGTGATAGGGTAAGGCTAACGGGGCTTTTGGGGATTTAAAATAAGGTGATTGATTGAAAAATAAGGATAAAGGCTCAAAAGTGTTTGCAAAGGGAAAATAAATAGGTGGGT
>JANQBM010000003.1:4142733-4153652 GCA_025594535.1 Erythroxylum domingense
AAGGAGCCAAGGGCAAGGTTGATTCAGGAGATTCAAATGAAGAGTTTGAGTGTCGAACAAGAGCAGGAGGTGTCCCGTTACCTCAGTTGAGATTAAGCGTGGACTACGCGCAGGAATAAATTTGGCAGAGAATCAAGTTCTAAAGGAAAATTTTTTCAAAAATTATTCTTTCGATAATTTTGGTAAAAGAATTGAACTTCAAAGAAAATTATCTCAAATACTACTCTTTGAATTAATTTTCCTATTTAATCTTTAGACTATTTTTTTAATTAATTATTTTCATTAATTTTACCTTGTTTGGCTAGGCATACTCTTATACTATAACTACCCTTTTCCATTGTAAAGGAAAACACTTCTCTTTTGATTAGAAATTGAAACAATTCTTTTGTGAGTTTGTGAGCTTATTGCTCTCAACTCGTATGTTTGTTTTTCAAACTCTTCCAAACTTATCGAAGGTGTGATCATTCTTCGTGGCGTTCAACTCTCCAGGGTTCTTCAAACCACATCTTTCCAGGTCTAAGGTATCATATACCTTAGGTTCTCAAGTCGTGTTCGCTGAGTGTTGGAGATTTCCGATCTATCTAGTAGACGTTAGCTTTTTTGGGGATATTATTCCATTTATTTTTCCGCGTCAAACTTTGGCACACTTCTCTGCATTATTTTGAACATTTGTTCGAACTGCATGAGTTGATTAATTAGAGACCAACTTACAAGTGCATATGCAACAACATGAAACTGATAGTGAAGACCAATGGATTCTTCTTCTTGTGCTTTTCTATTTTGTTCTGTTCCTGCGAGTAGGAATAAGGACGACCCAAACCTTGAAAGGAACAGTTGGGTTCCTCAGCTGAGTTGATGGAGCTTTTGAGAGTTTGGCAGCATTAGCCTGTTCCACTGTTCTCAGAGGCCGACCTTGATCTGATCATAAAACTATAAAGAGACAGAGATACAAATACTTGTTGGATGCCTAACCATTGAAAATGACGCATTTCTTATAACAGTAATAGCTCAATGGATATTGAATATGAACGTAGTAAACAAAAAAAAGTCAATCTTGCATGAACTCTCAATCCACCAACGGCAATTGCCTTACAGAGAAGGGTTTATCCCATAAACTCTGATCATGGAAGCGAGATACGGCAACTGGCAATTGACTTAGAGGTGTGTTCTCCGCCGCATCCAATATAGACATCGTATTCGTACACTACACTCTTCACCTTCTACTTTCATAGCTATCTCCGTCACCAGCTACCTGCAACGAGCGCCACTGGATAAACACCGCCCTACAACAGAAGGGATTCCTCGTTTCCGTACCTAATCGAAGTGGGGTTTGAAAATGGCGTGCTGTCGCTGAAGAGGGTCAAGACCATCGTAGGATTTGCGTCAAAGTTTAAAACTTTATTACATTTGCTTACGTTTAAAACTTTATTACATTTGCTTACGTTTCTCTCAGCTGTTACATCGCTTCAAGAGCTGACAATGAACTTGGATGGATTCAGACAAAAGTCACAGAATTTACTAAGAATTTCAAGATTTTGCAAACTTGGACAAGTTGGTCGCTGACAAACAAGAAAGGGACAAAAGCGAGAAGCCTGGGCATGAAGGTTGAGAACCTGAATGGCAGGGGCAGAAGAGTAAAGAATCAAGCTCTTTTTCGTGAACAAGTTCACTTATACCAATGCCATAAGCCTATAGAAGGAAGAAGTGACTAAATGACCAATTTATCCATCACCTAAAGCAAATCACGCACCTTACGCAGTTATGTTTCCTCAACCTTCTCTCTCTTTCATCATGATAATGATAAAGCTTACATGTCTATCTATCTTACCTAATATAAAGAATTGTAAATACCAAATACTCTATAATAATATAATCATTTACGACAATAATATATATAGTGAATGAAAAGGGGGAACTTTTAAGTGCTAGGAAAGGGCCATTGGAGGTTGAGTGTTTCTGTGTCTTCTCCATCAAATATCAGTGAGGGACAAAAAAAAAAAAAAAAGAGTGAAATTAAAGACAACACAGGGAAAAAAGGAAACCCCTAACATCTGCTGTTTAATCTAATCCCCAGGTTCTCTATTTCCCCCAATTCATTCCTCTTAAATTTCTGATTCAATTTCTTGATATGGTGTTATGATGAATCTGCAATCTGTAAGATCTAATTGGGTTTTCTGGAGATTCTGTTTTAGTCTCCTCTTTAAAAAAATTTGCCCTTTTTTGATGGGTAGGTTAGGGTTATTAGGGTAGAATTCGGGTTAATTAAGGTGTTATTAAGTGGTTCTTTAATTGGGTAATTGTCTAGTAATTAAAGACGAAGGGATGGGTCAAAATATTGTCTCGTTTTAGGGGATAGGTGAGTTTGGTGTAAAGCTTCGTTCTTTGTAAGTTTTGAGAACGCTTTAATCTTAATTTGCCACGGGTTAATTCGTGAAGGTGTTATTAGGTGGTTCTTCAATTGGGTAATTGTCTAGTAATTAAAGACGAGGGGATGGGTCAAAATATTGTCTCGTTTTAGGGGATAGATGAGTTTGGCGTAAAGCTTCGTTCTTTGTAAGTTTCGAGAACGCTTTAATTCACAATTTGTGCTTTACGTGTCTATCACAATTTGTTCTTTACGTCTCTATCTTCAAGGAGGAACCCTAATTGCTTGTGAATTGAAACAATTTGAATTTTTGTTTCTGGGTAACTATTAGGTTAGCCATATATTTGAGTTTCGAGTAGAATGGTCTTAATGTTCTGATTGAGGGCTTTTGGGTAGGGATTAAAGAAGATGATTTTGATTTGCATTCATATATTTGAGGAATTAGATGTGCGGTTATTGGCTGATGTTTGAGTTTTACTTGTTGGTGTAGGTACAAAGTTGCTCTTCAAAAATGTCCCAGTATCAAGGGGATGATATGGATTATGCGGCTGAGGACTTTGAGATGGCAGAAGCGCATGATGATATGTACTTCCGTGTTATGGGTGATTCTGAGTCAGATGAGGACAATGATGATGATGATCATTTGGTCAGTTTTGGCTTTATAGCATCCATTCTTAGAATTTGGGCTCTTTTATTCTGTTGCTGGTCGTTAGTTTGTAGTGATGATTCATGTGCTTCATTTGCTTTGGCATCGGAGTCATGATTTTGCAGCTTCACTAAGGGAGCCCTTTACAGCAATATCTTTTTGGTTTATTCTGCAGGATACTAGGGTAACAGATACATCTGCTGCAGATGCTAGGAGAGGAAAAGATATCCAAGGAATTCCTTGGGACAGACTGAGCATTTCCCGTGAGAAGTACAGGCAAACTAGGTTAGAGCAATACAAGAATTACGAGAACATACCTCAATCAGGAGAAGGTTCAGAAAAGGTAGAACCGGTTGTTTTATTGTACCGTTAGATTAGAACCTGTTGTTTTATTGTACCATCAGATTCATTTGAACATTCCTTTTCATTTCAATTTTGATTTTTTTCAGGAATGCAAGCCTACTAGGAAAGGGGGTACATACTATGAGTTTTGGCGGAACACCAGATCTGTGAAATCAACAATTCTTCATTTTCAAGTAGGATCATATTCTTTCGTCTCTTAAGTTTGATTTCAGTTACTTGCTGACACGATGCATTGGGCAAGATTTTCATTGTTTTCTATTGAAAATGTTTCTTTCTTCCCTTTATCTTTCTTTTTCCTTCACATACTGAGTTTCATAACCCTCTTTTGTGTAGAATGACCATGTGATTAACAAAAGCACTTACACTCCTGTTTAATGTCTAAAATCTTATTCTGACTTTTTAAAATGAAGTTGCGAAATTTGGTATGGTCAACATCAAAGCATGATGTCTACCTCATGTCACACTTCTCGATTGTCCATTGGTCATCCTTAAGTTGCAAGAAGACCGAAGTTCTTAATGTATCTGGTCATGTGGCACCACGTGAGGTACATCATACTTTTAATCTTGTATTATTCTAAGTGTTCATTTTTGTCTTTCCTATATTATTATTTTACTGAATGTCAAGTTCTCATATCAGTTTCTATTGTTATTTCATTTTTGTCTCACAGAAACACCCTGGGAGCCTTTTGGAAGGATTTACTCAAACACAAGTTAGTACTTTGGCTGTACGGGATAATTTGTTGATTGCTGGAGGTTTTCAGGGAGAACTTATATGCAAGGTAATCTCTGGTGCTTGTAAGTTATTTATTTGTTTGTTGGCCTTCCAAATCATTTTTAAGAGGTATTGATTTGAACCAAAGCTGAATCATGTATGTGCTTTTTGTGTACTTAATTTGGTATCATTCTTACAATTGGTTTAATCCTTCCAATTTGCAGTCATTATATCCTAATATTGGGTGTTGAATCAAGTGCACCATCTTCTTTTTCTGTTTTCTTTTTCCCTTTCAAGTTTTGTGATTTTGTTTTGTTTGCTTATCAATATGGGTCACAATCTATGAATATAAAAGGAGTGTCATTTTGCATTGCATTCTCAAGTGAGATTTTTATTCCTTATAAATTCTTTTTATTCCTTTTCACGATGCAGTACTTAGATCGACCTGGAGTTAGCTTCTGCTTCAGGACAACTTATGATGATAATGCAATCACAAATGCAGTTGAGATTTATGATAATCCCAGGTTTCTTACTTGTTTTCATTCATTGACTGCTATTGTTGTTTATCCAGCCTCTAATTTTGATTAAGTCGGGTAAATATCTTGGTCTCATGACCTTGTGAATCTTAAAACACTTGTGGTGAATGTTTTTTCAGTGGTGCTGTTCATTTCATGGCTTCAAATAATGATTGTGGAGTAAGAAACTTTGATATGGAGAGATTTCAACTTTCTAAGCATTTTACCTTTCGTTGGCCAGTTAATGTAAGTAATCCATTTTGTATTTACATCTGCTGTTTGCGAACTTTGTCCATCTATATGCAGTTTTTTTTGTCCTTTATAGTCTTATTTGCATGCCCTTACCATAGGAAAACCATGTTTGAATGGAATAATTGTTGATGATCACATTTCTATGCCTTTTCATTCTTAAACTATCTAAGCATAAGCAAATGGGAAATAACTTTTGGGGGGTCATGGCATGGTGATGATGAGTGCTTTCGTGGTGAAAATGCCCCGTTCTCCATTTTCACCTGGAGTTTTGATGATCGTGTGTGCATGTGGGACTAATTTCTTTTCTTTTCAACTAACATCTGTACTGAGTGGTGCCTTTTTCATTAGGTAATTGCTTCAAAATTAGGCCTACCTTTCTTAGGCTCGTCTTCTCTTCTCTTCTTCCCTTCTTAAACTTCTTTGAACTCTCCACATTTGAGTGTCTTAGTGTTTGCCAGCATGCGTGCAAACAGTTCACTGATCCTTTTTCACCATATTTCATTATTAAGACAGAAAAACTGTCTAAATGAAGAAAAAGTGATAGCAAACTGATGCGACTATATTTTGTAACAAAGGAAATAATATTTAGTTGGACAGACTTCCTTGTAGCTATCCTGTGTTTATGAATGTGTGACGCAATGTTGAGATAAACTCAAAGTCCCAATCTCGTCTAGATTGAATTAGTATGAACAGCTTGCTTGATGGGAATGTTCCATTCATAAGGGAATACTGCATTAAGTCCAACTATTCTCTTATCCTTTTCCTTCACAACTATTAAAAGAAAAGCACGATACAGGAATCAGGACCTGGATGTACTCTTAGCAACATACTCTGATATTTTTCTTGTTTCTGTTTGCAGCACACCTCATTGAGTCCTGACGGTAAGCAGCTTGTAATTGTTGGTGACAGCCCAGATGGAATGTTGGTGGATTCTCAAACAGGAAAGGTAGTTGATACCCTTTGATTATTTCTTCAGACCTTAAAACTTTTTGGATGGCTGTGGCTAATTCGAAGATCTTTTTTCAGACTATTACGACGTTAAGTGGACACTTGGATTACTCATTTGCATCTGCATGGCATCCTGATGGTCGCATCTTTGCCACTGGAAATCAAGACAAGACCTGCCGTATATGGGATGCCCGGAACTTGTCTAAATCTGTTGCTGTGCTCAAGGGAAATTTGGGAGCCATTAGATCTATTCGGTTTACATCTGATGGACAGTTCATGGCAATGGCAGAGCCAGCTGATTTCGTGCATGTATATGATGCAAAGAATGGTTTTGAGAAAGAGCAGGAGATCGATTTTTTTGGGGAGATCTCTGGTGTGTCTTTTAGTCCTGATACAGAATCCCTCTTCGTCGGAGTCTGGGACCGCACTTATGGAAGCCTTCTTCAGTACAACAGATGCAGGAATTATGCATACCTTGACTCTTTACTGTGATATTACACCCTTGTATGTAGTTGTAGTCAGTGCCCGCATTCTGGTGTCCACTTCCCTGAGAATCTGAGGGTAGTGGATCCATCATTATGGTGTATAAACAAAGTTGACATTGCCTTATGTTACTATACAGTTGAAAAGGGTTTGAAAAAAGACGTGCTACTGCTTTTATTTTGTTGTAATGGAATCAGAGTCTGGATAATTGGTGGTGGCAAGTGGCAATGTTTCAGAGGGGCAGAAGCTGAAGAGCAGGGGAATAGAGTTGGAGAGTTTTAGCCTTCAAGTTTGTCAAATAATGAAAAAAAAAGAGGTTCAGGACTGTCAGTCGGTTAGTCATGTTTGGGCAAAGCATAACTAAAGACTTGGGAAATGGTAATGGGACTCTTCTTTCTCTTTTCCTTGTTGGTACTGTTTAATCCTATTGACATTTGAACCTTATATTAGCATCTGAAGTTAGTTGTTCCCTTCAAAAATTCATACTTGCTTAAGGATTTTGATCAACCGTGGTTCCATCATTCTTACCAAGAAATCAGCACTATCTCATTAGTAGCCTGAAAATTAATGCATGGGCTAAGGTTGGGCCTAAATTTCGGTCGGGCTTCACGCGCTTTGAGTCTTATTTATTTCTTTTTAATTTAAAATTTTAAAAATGATGTATTGATTCAAATTTTGTAGGTTCACAATGATTCGAGTTTGGCCCGGAGCTTGAAAATTAAATTAAAATTGATCTTAGCTTAAAATTTTATTAATTTTGGATCGGATACGGTTGAGTTACAAAGGATTCGGATTAAATGTCATTTGTAACTCAAAAGTTTGTGTAAACCTTAAGTTTTAACTTATAGTTAAGGCTGCAAATTGGCTTGATTTGGAAGAGTCAACTTGATGTCAGTTTGACTTAGGGAACCTTTCCTTTCTAACACGAGGAATTCAATTGTTGACCTAAGTCGGAAGAGGTTGGGGTTGTAACCATTCATCAATTTTAACACCACAACTAATAAGTACGGTATGTCGGCAAAGGACCGTCCCTAGTCCACGGGTCAAAAATAACGTTGATTAAATATATTATTTATTAGTAATTATTAAATTAAGATTTTTAAATTAATTATAAAAATTAGATTATTCATAATTTTTATTAATAATTAATATTAAATAATTGAATAATATTTTTATAACAAATTATATTATGAAAACAAAAATTACAAAACAAAATCTATTTTTATGATTTTTATAAGTTTGAAGAAATTAAAACAATAAACAGAAAACACTAAATTATTTTTATTAATAACTAATTTCGTGTTATTTTTTAATTGAAATTGATTTCTTTAAAATTAAAAATTATAAAGAATTATTAAAAAGGATTGGAGAATTTTCTAAAATTTGTTTACGGTGTATCATCTGGGATCTTGAAACTTACAAGTTCGTCATCTTTCCTTCACAATTATAGTGTACAAGTTTATGCTCCAGATAGGAACTTTCAGGACTTGGATTAACTGCTCTCATGTCATGGAAGCTTTTCATTGTTTTGCTTAGATTTGCAAATCACAAATTCAGCTGCTTTGTGTAGATAAATGGAACTTTAGGTTGAAGGAACTTCACGATTTGCAGAGACCCATTGGAGCATCATTCAGTGGTAAGGAACTCCTGAAAGTGCATTTATTTGATGCTGCCTAAGATTAGTAGTTAGTGGTACTTATATAGTTCCGATAATTGAATCTCCCTGTAAGAATCAGTAGTTTTGCTGGTTTATTTTACTGTTGCAATTCTGTGATTTTCTTGGTTATCTTCTGTGAAGGATCAGGATTGGCATCTTTTTCTGTACTTCCATTGTCAGGTTTCTTCACCTAAACATCAACTCAAGTGGTAGTATGAAACTTGACAGCAATACAGCCCTGCTCTTGTGTGTTTCTTCTTGATCCCAAGAACCAACAACCACTGGGTTCAGAGCAAGTGTAGATTATATGATCTCTCAGTGATTGTAAGTGAAAACACATTTTGATTGACTAAGCAGGAAGTGTAGGCTCAAGTGATATATGATACTTGTAATTAAATACAATTAACCTTACATGAATAGGACAATCAAATGTACATCATTCCTGTAACCCAAGCTCTTTTTATGGAGACATGGTTGATCCCTGAAGTTAACAAGGTAATCTGTTTTACATACCCCAGAAAAGCAGTATATCAGGCAGATGTAACAATTATTTATTGTTCATATTCTATAGGTATATTATATATATATATATATATATATATATTAACGGCAGCCTCCTGGGGCAAAACCAATCCTGGAATTGGAAACATCATAAGAAATACTGAACGTTTGCTGTTGATGATTTCCTATGATGGCAAGGGGGCTTGTCCCAGAAGAACCAGCAAAAGCCAAGCATGTCACACCATCTTCTGCCTCTATCAGACTGTTATGAGCACCAAGAGGAAGGCCTGCTCCTCCTTGGAAAATCATACTTATCTCAGGCACAACTGTTATGGTCTTGAGATTACCCTTGAAACAAGCGTCCAATATAGAGACAGCTGGTGCTGTTGCATACTTTGTGGACATGATCTTCACAAAAGCATCTCTCAGAACAGAATACATGGACACTGGCAATCTTGTGATTACGGTTCCAGAGTCGATGATGGTTGGAACACTGTACTCTGAAGCAGACAATCTTATAGGTTGGCCTCCTACGTTAATTGTTGCTAATCTCAGAAAGTATAAACTGGGACTTTGAGAGTCCTTAAGCATGGGGGTAAACTTGTAAGATGATGGAGAAACTGTTCCAATAGACAAGAAACCTCCCCCTGAAGAGCCAGAAGTTTTTGTAGGAAGACAGTACGTGAAGGACTCACCATACTTGGTAGATACCTGAGTTAACATGGACAGCTTGTCACGAGATAGTCCTGCAATACCTGAAGCTCTTCCAAACAATCCTTGGTTGTCTTGTCCACAACCATATGTAAAGCTTGGCAGTGACTGGGACGATGATAATGTCAATGAGTCTTGGCTCAAGTAACCAATCGAGAACGACGAATCACCATAGCTAGCTGTGTACAAACAAGAACCAGAATTTGTTTCACACATGGGATCGTTCAAGGTGGCGCTTTTGAGTGAAGAACACTCGGAAGAACCACACGACAGTTTCTTGTAGGAGGCAGATGCTTTGGGATCGAAAAATGGGTCTACCTGAGGATGACAGTAAATAACACAAGGCTGACATTGAACCCATGACAGGGAGCTACCAGTATCAAGGATCATGGAATAGTACTTGGGAGGAGAGCCAAGGCCTAACTTCACATAGTAATTACCAGAACCAATGGACAGTCCTGGGTTCAATGGAATATTAGCAGAACTTGGTTTCACGAGATGTCCTGATTTAGGACGAGAACCAGAAGGACTTTTCACATGTTTCTTCTTTAATCTTTTGGTAAGAGCCTTGACACGTTCCTCGTCATGTAAGAGTACATCTGAAAGAGACCAGGTGGAGTTCTGAACGAGTGAAGAACCTTTTCCTCTCACATGATATACCTTCAGCTGTAAAGTCCCATTGTTTGATAATTCATGTTCTGCAAGATCTATTCATAGTTATAATTGACACAAAATATGAACATGAGCTCTAAATTTTCTTCCAAAACACGAGTAAACATAAATTAACATGCCTTGAGATTCTGGGGAAGCTGTTGCTAGGGACAAACAGCAAAGTATGAGCCAAAAGAATCCCATCTCCAAGGAAGCTGGAAGATTATGGTTTATCTTTACAACAGGAAAGCTTCACACCACATGAGCTAAACTGCAGGGCTCAATTATTCAGAGTGCAATGAAACATCAGTCAATAGTATGATTAATTTAATTGGCAGCACTTAAATGCCGTCACGTTCTGCCAACCGACGTAGTCCATCAACTTTATGTGGTACGCAGTCAAGTTAGCTCTTATCTTAATGATAATGCATGTAATAATTCGTAAATACATGTTTTGAATTAAATAAAGATTTTAACCTAAGTGATCTAACACGAAATCTTGAAGAGTTCAAAAGGTTTGAATCCAATAATTCAAAGTATTAAAAGCCTTCTTGAGAAGTTCTCTTCTAAAGGTGGCATTACTGCTACATCTGTTAAAGAAATAGTTCGACCTGATGTTGATTACTCTTGTACTAGAATCTTACTGCTCCTTCTTCTGCTTCATGTTCTGCATAAAGTGATTGAAACCAAGTTACTGAAACCTGAAACAATCATTCATACCCATTTGTTCCAAAAATTTACAGAGAAATAAGCCTCTGATTCTGCCAGTCATATATGTTAAATACCATTTTTTATCGTATTTTTTCACGATAGTGATTAGATAACAATTGTAACTCTAAATCAACAGATTAAATCTGGTTAATCGAATTTTGAACTATAAATATGGAAAACTGAGGTTGCAGTGTAGGCCTTCGTTTTCCTACCTTGTCTTCCAATCTCTGGTCAAGGCATGATTTACGTGTCCACCTTGCAAAAGCACAGTGAAGCCTAACAGTGATGAAAATGACACTTTACCAAGTGCCTAACTTTGGTTGCCACCTTATTTTTCAATTAAAATTTATTAAAAAGATATTTATTATGTTTTGAATATAATGTAAAAATAGTACAAAACATAA
>JANQBM010000003.1:4245117-4259206 GCA_025594535.1 Erythroxylum domingense
GCTCAACGTAGGAACGTTCCTAGAGGAGTGAGGATGGCCTAGCAAATTGTCAGAAAGAAGGACACCAACGGTGGATGGATGTAGGAATGGGGTAACTCTTTAACATATAAACTCCTCACATCCAACAATGAATATATGGGGTAATTTTTGACTTTTTAAATTATCTTTAAAAAATACTTTTATATATATATATATATATTAATAATTATATTTATACATAATAGATAAGTCATATTATATTATATACTTATTTAACAGTGGAAAAGTCAAGGGTTCATGTAAGTCATATTATATTATATACGTATTTATCTATTTTTTTGGGTATATCCTCTGTTTATATTTTAATTCCTTTCCAAATTACAACTATTTACATTTGTCACCTTAATAAAAAAAATATTGATTACCTTAGCATTAATATTTTACTAACCATTGGACTAAGTTTGCAATGAACAAAGTCTGAGTCATGTTTGATCAGATTTTGAACTAAATTAATATCATTTTGAATCGAATTAATTAGTTTTTCTTGAAATTTAAATTTTGATTAATTCAACTATTTTGTTGATTTTGAATCCAAATTAAACCAAAATGTCATCCCTAGTTAGACCAAACGCTGTTGCTCTAATCTTTGTGTCATGCTTTCTTTGATTGAATACAGGAAAGAAGGAAGGGCCTTGGGAACAATATGATATGTGCATGCAGCGACAAAAGCAAGATGATGTAAAAATAACGCAGAGATTGGCAATACGAATGCCCCAGGAATTGCTATCAGAGGAATTCATGTGAGCTGTGGGGAATTCTGCTTCAAAAACTAAGTTCATCCCAAAAGCCATTTCTTTTCGATACAAAAACCACCTTTATTTTCCCTTTGAATGTCACTTGTGTTGTTTGTTAAACAAAATGAAACGAAACAACCATGTTTTCTTATTTTTAATGAAATGATTATTTATTAACAACACTCAATCAAACAATAAAACAGCCAAGTTCCAGAGAAAATAATTCCAATCATGTTCAAACATTAGATGAACAAATAAATGTACACTTCTAGAAGCCCTAATGAGCCAAATACATCAAAAAATCCAACCAGAGATGTATTGCAAATATCAAAGCATCAAAGCCACGTAGAGAACAATCAACGAATATGAAGAACTCATGAACAAGGACAGCTTCATCATTTCTTGACTTAGAAGATGGAACTCTAAACTAATGCATAGAAGCAGAACAAACGTACAACCTTTCATCTGCAAACAAGTGGCAAGTCATAAGTAAATCAAACTATCAAACATACCAAACAACTGTGTGAATATGCGAGTGAAGAAGCTCAAGTTACGGGAAATATTATATGCCATTGCAGGTAGCAGAGGCTTCTCAATGATTTCAATGCTAAATACTCATTGAAGAAATTGCATATATGAAGTAAGAAACTAGTTAGTAAAACTAGAGAGTCCATTAAAGTAAAAGTAAATGACAAAAGACGACAGGAAGAATCTTCTTAGAAAAACTGAATAGGAACAAGGAAAAAAAGATGCAATGGGAGCTGAGACATTTTTCAAGAAGATGCAAAGTGAACTGAAACATTTTTCAACAAGCAAAATAAACAATAGATGATCAAAATGTGAGAATGGCTTATGTATTACTCGATTATTCCATATGCACTATGTAGCACATAATTTGTAAACTGCTGTAGATGACAAAACTACAATACAGTACAATGTATTTGCAACTGTTTAATCAGCAAAGTCCTAAACTTTTGAATCAGCTCTGTATAGAACCCTTAGTAGCAAGTCAAGTAATGAGATATCAAACAAATTCAAGAAGCAAAAATGCAAAGTATACTAGTGTCTCTCCAAATATTTCCCCTTTAAACCTCATACCAAGGAACTCATTGAACTACAGCATCAGACATGAACCCGTCCTCCTGTAGCAAACAACAAAAAACCAAGATCTTAAAACGTCAAGGGAATAACACGAAGATTTGAAGTATATCACACGCTTACTGACAGACTACTCAACTGCGGATCTTCTTTCTTCTTCCGTCTCCTAAGCTGATATCAATTTGTTCTTGCTATTTCTTCATCGGCATTTGATATAATGCTCCTCAGCTTCTATCTTTAGACACAAGTGCAATCAGAGATTCATGGCTGCAGAGGCTGTTGTTGGAGCCGCTCTCGGTGCTTTCCTCAATGTTCTATTTGACAGAATGGCTTCTGAAAGATTTGTGGACTTCATCAGACGTCACAAGCTCAGTGATCAGCTCTTGCAGAAGTTGAAGAATACTATGAACTCCGTTCGAGGTGTTCTCGACGATGCAGAGGAAAAGGAGATCACGAAGCCAGCTGTGAAACAATGGCTTGACGACCTTAAAAATGCTTTCTTTGAAGCTGACGATTTGTTGGACGAGATTGATTATGAAGCTACTCGGCTCAAACTTGAAGCTGAATCTCGATCCGCCATTGATGAGGTTTACAATTTTCTACGCCCTCGGAAGTCATTTAAGAAAAGGTTGACGAAGATACTGGAGACCATTGAACATCTGGTGAAGCAGAAGGATGAGCATGACCTGAGAGAAATCAGAGAAGGTGGAGAATCCACTCAAAGGACACCTACTACATCTCTTGTTGAAAGGTCGAACATTTTTGGTAGGGAACGTGATCAGGAAGCGATAATGGAAGTGTTGCTTTCAGACGAGGTCAACCGCAACAACAGCTTGAGTATAATTTCCATCGTGGGCCTCGGTGGGATTGGGAAAACTACACTTGCGCAGCTCATCTACCAAGATGAAAGAGTCCGAAACCGATTTGATGTCAGAGGGTGGGTATGCGTTTCAGAAAAGTTTGATGTTCCAAGAATAACAATAGATATTGCAAAGGAATTGGCTCAAATGTCTTGTGATGGTATGACTCCAAACCAGATCCACGAAACACTGGAGAAAAATTTGACAGGAAAAACGTTCCTAGTTGTCTTAGACGATGTTTGGCATGGAAGATCCACTGAATGGGACGATTTGTTAAAGCCTTTGAAGTCTGGGGGTCCTGGAAGTAAGATTATCATCACCACACGTAATGATAGTGTAGAAGCAACTGTGAGTTCTACCTCTATGAGTTCTAGCTCAACATTTAGTTTAGGTGTATTGGATTCTACCGAATGCTGGCAATTATTCCGCAAATATGCTTTTGGTGACCAAAACTCTGATGATTATCCACGTTTAGAAGAAATTGGTCAAGAGATTGTGAAAAAATGTAACGGCCTTCCTTTAGCTGTGAGAGTAATGGGAAGTGTCTTGCGCTTTAAAAGAAATGTCAAGGATTGGGAGAACGTTTTAAGAAATGATCTGTGGGAAGTTTCTAAAGATGGCATTCTTCCAGTTCTAAGATTGAGTTACCGATTTCTTCCACCTCATCTAAAGCAGTGCTTTGCATATTGTTCAATATTTCCAAAGGATTATGCATTTTGGAAGGAGGAATTAATCCTTTTGTGGATGGCAGAAGGTTATTTGGTTGAAAAAGGAAACAAGACAATGGAAGAAGTGGGTGAAGAGTACTTTAAGGAGCTAGTATCAAGGTCTTTTTTTCAACATGTTAATGATTATTTTGTCATGCATGACTTGATCAATGACTTAGCTACAGTTGTGGTTGGAGATTTTTGCTTCAGGTTTGAGAATCAAGATTCTTGCAGAACATTCGACAAGCTTCGTTATTTTTCATGTGTGGCAGTGAAAGAAGAATCATCATCTCGGCAACTTTCGAGCATCTTCAAATCTCGCCTCTTGCGCACTTTCCTACCATTGTATAATACACCATGGGAGAAACAAGGACAAAAGCTGCAAGAGATGATTCCTGATTTATTTCTAAATCAGCAACGATTAAGAGTGCTATCTTTGTCCCGATGTCGGAATGTTGTTAAGTTGCCCAGTTCAATCAGCCATCTGGAACATTTGAGATATTTGGATCTCTCTGAGACATCAATCGAAAGTTTACCTGAATGTTTGTGTAGTTTCTACAATTTACAAACTTTGAAACTAAGTGGGTGCAGGAAGCTTGCTAAGTTGCCGACTAAGATGGGAAGGATGATCAGTATGCACTATCTTGATATCGAAGAAACAAATTTGCAAGAGATGCCTCCAAATATGGGCAAACTGATAAACCTGCAAAAGTTAACTGATTTCTTTGTGGGAAAGGGAGAGGGTTGTGGAGTTAAAGAATTGGGAAGCCTTCAACATCTTAGAGGAGAGCTTAGAATTCATAATCTTCAAAATGTCGTGAATGCCAAAGACGCTTTGGAAGCCAAGATCAAGTGTAAGAAGCTTAAGGAGTTGGAGTTATATTGGAAAGGTGGAACTGGTTATTCACATCATCAAAAGGCTGTACTTGATGGGTTGCAGCCTCACACAGAAATAGAAGGCATTTCAATCATTGGTTATGGAGGTACTAGCTTTCCAAATTGGTTGGGAGACTCTTCTTTTACCAAATTAGTCTCTTTGACGCTTGTGGGCTGTAAATACTGTTCCTCCCTACCCCCAGTTGGGCAGATGTCTTGTCTCAAGTATCTGGAAGTCAAAGGTTTTAATGAAGTGAGGGTAATTGATTCTGATTTCTATGGTAGAGGTAGACGTGTCTCAGCAGTGAAGCCATTTCAATCTCTTGAGATCATACGCTTTGAAGGTATGCCTCAGTGGCAAGAGTGGAGACCTTATGGAAGAGATGGTGAGAGTGAAAGTGGAGCCTTTCCTTGTCTTAAAGAGCTAAGCGTAGAAAATTGTCCGAATTTAAAAGGCGCTCTACCTAGTCATCTTCCCTCTTTGGAGAAACTTAAGATTGAGGGTTGTCCGCAGCTTCAAAATTGTGTTCCAAATGCTCCCAATCTTTCTTCACTAGAATTAAATAGTAATTATTATTGGCGCTCCCCCTGGAGTTTCAACCGTCTCGCAATTATTAAAATCCAAGAATCTGTGCTGGAAACGATTGGGCAACTTGGCTCTTCTTTTGAAGAAATTATGATTGCGGAACATGAACCGCTCCAGTGCTTTCCATTAGAGTTGTTCCCTAAATTGAAGAGTCTGACAATTGTAGACTGTCCACATTTTGAATCCTTTCGTTCACCCACTCAAGAATTTGTCTCTTTTGGATTTCTGAGAGAGCTTATTCTTGTGGATTGTCCAAAACTGAAGTTCCTACCAGAGCGTATGCATTCTCTTCTCCCTGCCCTTTTGTCGTTGGGAACAAGTAGATGCCCAGAAATAGAGACACTCCCAGGAGATGGTTTTCCTTTGAAACTACAGTCACTCGCTATCTTCAATTGCAACAAACTCATTGCTGGGCGTATGAATTGGGATTTGCAGAAACTCACCTCTCTTACTTCCTTCAGTATTAAGGATTATGAAGCAGAAGAAATGGAATGCTTCCCAGAGGTGACCCTCCTGCCCTCGGTTCTTACTTCACTTGAGATTTGCAATCTGCCATATTTAAAATCTCTGAACTACGAAGGGCTTCAACATTTTGATTGTCTTAAAAAGTTGATAATCGAGAATTGCTGTAGGCTCCAGTTGGTGCCAGATGAGGGTTTGCCCTCTACGCTTACTCATCTTGAAATCAGTAATTTACAGAATTTTCGGTTTAATACAAGATTTCATGATCTCACCTCTCTCAGAGAATTGAGTATTTGGGCTTGCCCTGAGATTGCATCCCTACCAGAAGAAGGGCTGCCACCCAATCTAATCACTCTTGGTCTGGGTAATTTCCAGAATCTGAGGTCTGTGGAAGGACTTCGCCGCCTTACTTCCCTCGAAAGCTTGAGAATTTGGAACTGCCCTCACCTGAAAACCTTGCCAGAAGAAGGGCTGCCACCCAATCTGATCAGTCTTGGGCTGTTTGATTTACATAATCTGAGGTCTGTGGAAGGACTTCGCCACCTTACTTCCCTCGAAAGCTTGATAATTCGGCACTGCCCTCATCTGAAAACCTTGCCAGAGGAGGGCTTGCTATGCTCCCTTTCTGAGCTAAATATCACGACGTGTCCTTTGCTGGAGAAAAGTGTCACGCAGTGAAAGTTCACCCATCAAAGAGGCTATATTCGTCAGTGGATCTCACGGTCATCTAGAAGATTCCACACAATTCTACCATATTCAAGAAAAGACTAGAGATAAGTAGAAAACTCTAAAACCTTGTAGGTAATTCTTGAATACGTAGATAGCTGTAGAGAATTCTAAAGACTCTTTGTAAGCCGTTGGATTGTATCAATCCTAGCCATCCATTGAAGGATGGGGGATTATAAATAGGCTAGGGGTCTCACTTGTATAGCATCCCATTCTTTGTAGAGTTCTTTGAGTAATAAGAACATTCTCCATATTCTTCAAAGCTCTTTTGTGTTCTTCCTATCTTTCATACTTCAAAGTCGCTTCCGCCAAGTGTTCGATCTAAGTACTCTTAAGAAGTACTTGTGAGAAGGCTGAACTAGCATCCTAGCCAAGGAAGGCATTCCCAATTCGCGGAGTTTGCTAGTGCCGCACGGTTCGCAAGGTTATAAAATCCGAGCCCGTGACAAAAGGTACGGGAGTAAGAGGGGGAAATATTGGGCCAAAATTTCACACATTCCACATCTGTTGATTCATTGAGTTGATGAAGCTTTATATAGAAAGGCAGTTGTTGATAACAATTGGCATATAGAGTTATCTATGTTGTTATTCTTAGTGTTGAAATGCTTGATGATATATATATGTATGGAGCTGTGTTATGAATTGAACTGAAAAGAGTGTGTAAATTTTAAGGAATTATTTTATAGTTATTTGTTCAACTTAAGTCAAAAAGACTTATGTTTAAGAATTTAAAATAAAAAATATATTTCAGATTATATTTACATTTTACAACTTATTTTATA
Source organism: Erythroxylum domingense (assembly GCA_025594535.1). Lineage (NCBI taxonomy): Eukaryota > Viridiplantae > Streptophyta > Magnoliopsida > Malpighiales > Erythroxylaceae > Erythroxylum > Erythroxylum domingense. The sequence continues at coordinate 4,251,988 of JANQBM010000003.1, forward strand.
GTTATTCCTTATTTATCCAACTTAACTCAATGTCCAAAAATCCAGAATGATCTAATCTTAAAACATATTTTGTCAATATTGTCTCCAAATAATAGGGAAACCAATAAAAAGTTAAAAACATGCATACAAAAATGCCTGGAAGAACAAAACCTGAGGATACACATTAAAAAAAAAGGAGCGAGATGATTTTAGGAGATATCAACAAATATGATTAACTTACCATAATCGTTCACCAACAAGAAAATAATCACAAATAACTAGAGAAACCAACTGTAATTTCAGGGAAGTTAAGTCAAAGATTAGTATGCTCCTCCAGGAAAGAACACATCAGAAAGTATATTTTTCAACTCCTGGTTTACCTACGATATACGCATTCGAATGTAACTAACCTTATTCCTACAATTTTCTTAAATCTGCTTTAAGGGGATGCAACATATACCTGTGGAAGTTAAACTTGGGATTTCCCCTGCAATGAGTCTGTATAAAGAAAAATAAAAGTTAATAGTGCATGTTGCATTGAGACAAGACACAACTCAGTTCTTGAAAAGGGAATATATGCATTTGGGTTGCAAGAGCATATCATGAATCCCAATCGTAAAGTGGTGTGGTCAGATTTGGCCACGGATCCATAAAACTGCTTGAGAAAAGCTTGCTGAGAACAGTAAATAAAAAATAGAATGTGATGTGATTCGTTTAAGAAAAAAATTACCATCTACAAAATTAAGTGGCAAGATTTTTGTGCGATCACTTTAGAAGTCGTTGATATCTTGGAGGAAACATAAGTAAACTTGCAAATGATCATGCAGTCGAAGCTATTGTTAGTTTTAGTATGCAAATGATTGTACGAAAACTTACAACCCAACCTCAGTACGTAAACCTTCAAGTAAAAATTCACAAGACTACCTTGCATTTGATGCAAGACTATACTTGATTGTGTCTCAAAGTCCCATATGATTAGAAGGAAAACATATAGGATGCGTTTATGTTTGTTTCAATACTAAACATATTCTACGTGAAAAATTATTGTCAATACAGGCACAAACACAGGCAACATGGCAACACGTTTTGTTGCGTGTTGCACGAGCTTGTACAAATCCACGATCGGAACTCCGTGTCTTCCTTCGTCTTTAAAGAACATCTAAAGCTTCCTCAACTCATCAAAGGCTCTCATATCTACGAATCAAAAATTAAATTCAATTTCAAGAAGGAAGAAGAAACCTAAAAAGAGATCTGAATTTTACAAAGTTCCTAGTATTTGTGAGGGGAGAGCTTGGAAGTTCTGAGTACTGACAGCGTTTGAGCCGAGTACTTGAGAGCTTCTCTTAGTTTGTTCACGTCTTGAGATTCGAAACGTTTGATTGGACTTTTCATATCTGAAAATTAAGAGAAATTTCTTTAACCTCAAAATTGGAAAACGTGCCAAAGCGTGATTCATGTAGAAGGCGATGTGTTGAATTCCAAACTTATTTTACCTTTTCAATTCTCTACCAATCCATATTTTACGAAAATCGTTATACTCTTACACTCTTTGTGATCCGAAAAGGGTTAACTTAACCAAACCAGAAACAAAAATAGATTCCAATAATTCGAGAATTGAGGAACTCCATGATAGACTCCTCTCGTGTAGGTTAGAGTTTGGAACTTTCTAAGGTTGATACTAAAGAATTTTGTTGATAATACTTAAAGGTCAAGGGCTAGGATTTCAAAAAGGAGAATCAAGAAATTTGTGTTCTGTAGTTTCTAAGATACAAGAGTATTTATACAGGTGAGGTATATGCTTAAGCCTCTTGAAGATGCCCCCACAAAGGAATGAAGAAAACACCTTCAGCACACAACCTGTCAAGTGGAGAATCTGAACGAAGCAATTCGTCAAATACTTAGTGCACTGTTCACGTGCACTGTTCACCCAAGCTTCCTCAAGAATAGAAATGTTGCAACTTTTGTTTCCTCGATTTTGTGATCTGAATGTATGATGCACCTCCAAATTTGTAACTCAAATCTCTCACAAATCAGTAAATGTATAGTGGATGGTTTTGTGTATATTGAAAATGAATGTAGCTCTCATATTGTATCCGAACAGTGAACTTCAATTTGCAAACTTTCTGTGTATAAAATCTACTTCAGCTATTCACTCATCAAAATGTAACTTTTCTTCTGATAATCAAAACAATGAAAAAAAAACATAACAAGGAGATAGAAACTTGAAAGTAAAATGATCTTGTATTGTGGTTTTTTTTTCTGATTTTCTCATTACATCCGAAAGTGAAAACAAGGAGCTTTATATTTAGCTCTTACATGTTCTGATACAATCTGATTTTGAACTAAAGGATAAAGACTTGAACTAATGAGTAAAACTTGACTAGTGCTGACATTTCCTAATTTGACAAAACACAAAATATCACACTTTGTCTTTAGCATAACTAAAATTGAAAAAAGAAAGCTGAAACTAGTGCAGTGGGGAACATTTTCTGAAAAAAACAGCTAACATGAAAAATGTATGGACATACTGATCTGTCCATATCTTCACTAATTAATCCTAACATCATTCCTTAATCTTAATTCTTGTTTATCAGCATTAAACAGTCAACTTGCTCTTCAATACATCAATTGCCCTGTTTGTTCTGTTTCTTTTTCTTCTTAACTGCTACTTCAAATTTCTGTTATGCATCCGAAAGTCTTGTTTATGCACTTCCCATCTTTTGTCCTCTTCTCTTCTTTTGCTTCTTTCCTCTGATCTTTTGCTTCATTTCCTTTGTCCATACATTGTTGAATTATGCTTAGGATCATCAACTCCAATTTCCACTTGCACTTAACCCCAATCAGCTTTCCTTTCAGCTTCTTCTTCTTCCTCACCTTCACTGTCATTGCTAACTCCTCCACCAGTTTCAACACTTCAGGCTGCTCAAGACAACTCAATTCAACAAAGCCAATCCAAATTATGCTAAATTAGCGTATGTAAGTGTAATTTGGCATATGCACAGTGGAACCAACCTTGAGCTTCCATTTTCAAAACCTAGCACGGGACGAGTCTTCATTTCCAAATATAATACAAACCTTGGCATTTACGGAAAATTACAATAACAAAGCAAAACAAACATTTAACATCAACCTTTCTCATCGAACACGATTATAAAGTTTGTCTGAATTTCATTCAACACCCAATTTCTCCATTCAAGTTTTTAATTATTTTTTAGTTGAATACAAATATTATAGCTTAAGAGAATTGCCTCTTTGATGATGGAAAATTATTACTATTAATTTGAAACAAAGAGAATATATAATGATATGAAAATATGAAAATTTCTCAATTTACAAAGTACTAATTTTGACTTTTTCTTTTTTTTTATATGTAATTTACATTATAATTATTTAAGTTTTTCTATTTGCACACTTTAAAAAAACAAACTTAATGTGAAAGCATATTGGACTTCGTTTGCATATTTTTTAACTCAATTAACATTGACTTTTTTGTAATATGATAATGTGAATAATTTAAAATATATTTCGATTTAAAATATGTTTTAATATAAATAAATTCATAAAATGATAAAATTATTGTCATTTTTAATATAAATTTATCATCACTATTATGAATTTTCATTTATTTATCTCACAATTTTGTTTCAGTATCCTTATTTATTGCCAAATATGTCGGTAGTAAATGCAATGCCATCATGAAATTGCATGCAATCCAAACATGTCCGTAATCCTCGTTCTCTTAAAAACTAACTAAAAATTTCTTGTCAAGTTTACATCTATGTATAAAATCACCCAAAAAGTTAAATTAGAAGAGTTTGGACAATAGGGCCATAAAACATGAAAATGTATGTTCCAAATTAGAAAAGGTTTGGTCCTTTATTACATTCCCCACTTGAAATTCTTTGTGCTCATTATGGTGTTCAATCCTGTGCTATTTAATTTTATCTACACATTTATGTAAATCCTACATAAACGTGTGAATAAGATTTAATAGAACAGAGTAGGAACTGGTTTATAAGAACAAAAGATCTATTCCTTACATTCCCAAGCCGCTTACCATGAGTTCTGCCGATTAGCATAATTCCTCTCTCATCTATTGAACGAAAATCAAGAGCTTTACCTTCTAAGCCAATCTCATCAACTATTGCCACCTCAGGCATGTGATTTTTCACTACCTCAATCATGACTCTATACTGCAAAGATAGTTTCAGAACCTGCATTCTTCTTGCACCTCCTATGGTTGAATGTGAGACGTTCCCATCCCCTCCCAATTCATTACTTGTATCAACAATCACCTACTCCGCTAATTGCAAACAAGTACAATCACATATCATCAGTTAACAGCTTGAATACGTATGCATATGTGCATGTTGTAACGGGCTTGGACTTTCACCAACGCTCGTTCGACACTTGAGTATGCTCCCGTTCCCAAGTCAACCTTCTACATGAAACACTTTAAAGAGAAGAAAGAATGAGGGAAAATGTAAGAACACATTTATTAAAGAACTCTCTTAAGAATGCTACAATGCTTACAATGCTCTCTTTGATCTTCTACGTTCCAAATGAGGCAATCCCTAAGGGTTATATATACTAGCTCCTATCTAGAATGGACGACTAAGATCTACTTGATCTAATGGTCTACATTCAGCTTATAGATTTCTCTACACTACTCTACATACTTCATGTACATTACATACATATCTACTAAGATCTACTCTGTACAAGCTTTTATAATGTTCCATATTGTTCCACAATATTCCATAAGCTTCCACAAGCTTTCATAGTCTTCTACCATGTTCCAAAAGCTTCCAAAATCTTATATAAGATCCCAACATGCTCTAGAAGACTCCTTTGGACCCAAACCTCATCTTGTGGGCTTTAAAACATGCAGAACATAAAATTCTCCCCCACATAATCCTACGATGCCCTCGTCGTGTCCTGGTGGAACTCTTGGATGTCTTTGTATTGCTAAAGAGAAAGTTCATGCTCCCAACTAGCTCGACTTTCTAGTTGACCCTTCCACTTGATCAAATATTCGTCATATACTAGAAGTGAGCCTTTCCTCGATATAGTTCTATGTGTCAAGATCTCTTCCACCTCACATTAGTGTGTTGTCGTCACAGCGGTGGGAACACGCCTTAATTCACCCCTACTTGGATCTTCATTATTGGCATGATAAGGTTTTAGAAAACTTACATGAAATACATGATGAATCTCCAAGTGTGAGGGTATCTTGACTCAGTACGCCAACTTGCCTACCTTTTTATCCACAGGGAAAGGTCCTTCCTACCTATGAATCAAGTCCTTATGAATACCTCCTCCCGCACATCTAGGAGAAAGGAGATTGACCATCACCAAATCTCCTTCAATAGACTCCAAGTGGTGCCTCCTCTTATCGGCCTATTTCTTCATCTTCTTGGTTGCTCGGTTTAAGTATTTTTTTGCCATATCAAACTTCTCATGCCAAATTTTAGCAAACAAGTATGCTCCAGGACTTTTTCCACTAGAACCGACAGCAAGAGTGTGCGGAGTCAAAGGTTGTTGTCTCGTGGCTAACTCGAAAGGATTAGCTCCTGTAGACTTGCTCCGCTGCAAATTAGACTATAATTAGGCAACATCGAGTAACTTTATTCAATCTCATTGGTCGGCACTCACATAATGTCGTAAATACAACTTCAATAAGGCAATCACTTGCTCAATTTGTGTATTGGTTTGTGGATGAAAACCTATAGGTAAGTTTAATTCTGAACCCAGGAGCTTAAACAACTCCATCCAGAATCGTCCCGTGAAATGAGTGTCTTTATCACTAATGATGGTTTGTGGAATGCCCTAATACTTAACCACATGCCTAAAGAAAAAATGAGCAGCATCTTCGACAGTGAATTTTATAGACACTAGTATGAACACTCTATACTTGCTAAAGCGATCTACAACAACCATTATGTTACCTTGTCCCTCTATTTTCTGCAACCCGACGATGAAGTCCATTGAGACACTCTCCCATGGTCTCTCAGGAATTGGCAACGACTGCAACAATCTACTTGATGCCTTATTCTCCACCTTGTCTTCTTGGCACATAGGACAAGTCTTCACGTATACCTCTATATCATCTCTTAACTGGGGCCAATAGTAGGCACGCTCCACAAGTGCCAAAGTCCGATGCGTCCTTGTATGACCAGCCCATAAAGAGTCATGACACTCCTTGATGATATGCTTCCTCAATCATCCCATTTAGACACATAAATCCGACTTCCTTTAGTGATGAGTAACCCATCCTCAAGCCAAAACTTGCGAGTTTTTCATTCCTTGACTTGTTTCAACACTTCCTTGGCTTAGTGGATATGTTACAGTCCCTCCTTCATTCGGTCACGTAAAGAAAAACTAAGCTGTGATAAGTCTTTAGTTCGGCCTTCCTACTTAGTACGTCTGTCACTAAGTTTGCCTTACGGGCTTGTACATCATCTTGAAGTCGAACTCCGTTAAGAAAGCTTGTCATCTAGCTTGCTTAGGCATCAACTTCTTTTGATTGAATTTAAAGGCATTCTTTATCTTGTACATGTCTAGATGTATGTGATAAAGTCCATGAGAAAATTAAATATATTGCAAATAAAATTATGATGAGATTATAATTATGAGATTCATATTGCGTTTATGTATTATCCCTAAATTGTTTCTAGTCATTGTTTTATTAAGATTGGATATTAATAGAACATAAAATACTAGTACACATTATATTTTCCTTAAAAAGAAAGTAGTCGATCTCTAGGCAAAAGTATGTAAATACTTAAACAAACATGTGAATGTTTGTTATAGAAAAAGTTCACTAAATTGACCCCATGTGAAAAATTCATTTGGAACATTACTTATATATTTATGAAAATTCTCATTGTGACAATTATATAAGTGATCCTTTGACTTGAGGTCTCCAAATTTATCTTGTATAGGGATTACTATATTTTGATATTACTTTTGACCTATTGTAATCATAGGCAGTTTAGTCGGCAGTCATTAAATGTAGCACAAACTATATGGAAGTAGTTGAATGATCAAGATAGGGTTCATCACTGATACGCGTATTCTAGGTAAAGAAAAACTATATCCAACAAATACAAAGAATAACTAAAATTACCGCAGTGACGCAAGAGTACGTCGTGCAATTGCAATACTTTAGGGTCGATCCCACAGAGAGGTTTAGTTTAATTAAAGTGGTAATTATGACACAACTCTACAATTAAAATTC
>JANQBM010000003.1:4326720-4342916 GCA_025594535.1 Erythroxylum domingense
CATACGCACTAGCAGGGAATTTCGCTGCAGGAATCTTTCCACAGAGATGGTTGTAACTTACGTTCAAACTATCCAGTCCTGAAACTGCACCCGGCAGCTTTCCATACACCAAATTCTTCGACAAATCCAACTGTTTTAGCGTACTCACTATCCTCAAATTTCCCATATCGAACTTCAACTTGTTCCTTGCAGCCCAGAACCCTGCCAGATAATCAGTGCTGTTTAGTAACCAAACTGGACTCCCTGATATCTCGTTGCCAGACAGATCAATATAGTCGTAAAAATACGTCTCTTTTGGCCTCCATTGGCTCAGGTTCATTTTGATGCCACAGTTCGCGAGCTTGAGAGAGAAAATGATGGGAGACGAAGTCACCCATGTGGGGATTGTGTTGAGATGGAACTTGTTATTCGATAAGTGGAGAGACTCTATGCCTTTCACGTTCATTACAGGAAAAGGATCGACGAGAGAATTGTGAGAGAGGTCAAGATTGAATATTTTTGTGAGATTTGCAAACGTTTTTGGCACAACTCCTGTTAACTTGTTCCCAGAAAGGTCAAGTGTGTCAAGAGACTGAAATCTGCCAAAAAAATCTGGGATTTGCCCTGTAAGCGCATTGTGGCCTAGCTCAAGGTAACCCAGTTTTGGTGCTAGAGACGAGATTGAAGATGGTATATTCCCGGAAAATTTGTTGTGAGAAAGTCTAAGAATTCTAAGATTGGTAAGTGGTGACCAAATATCAGGTATCGTTCCAGAAAGTCGGTTGAACTCTAAACTCAAAAATGTCAGGTTCTTCAGTTGCCCAACTCCAACAGGCACAGTGCCAGAGAGCAAATTATTACCCAATTTCAACTGAGTCAGCTGAGTTAACTCGGATATTGAACTGGGTATCGGTCCGCTGAACTGATTTCCGGCAAAACTGAAAGCTTCAAGTTTTTTCAACTTGCCTAAGTTCTCAGGTATTTGACCCGAGAGTTTGTTGTTCTCTATGTAAACATACTTAAGTTCAGGTAACCCGAACAGAAGATCCGGAAATTTACCCGTAATATTTCTCAGATTTTGCAAGTAGATACCGTCAAGATGTTGGATTTTGACAAGAGACGGTGAGATCGTACCAGATAAGTACCCGTTGGATTTGTCGGGTTGGCCGGAGACGGAAATGGCGGTAACCCGGTTGTTGATGAGGCAAGTAATGCCGGACCAAGAACAGCAGTCCGTACCCTGCTTCCACGAGTTTAGAATTCCTGATAGGTCGTAGGTGATACCGGACTTGAATGCCAAGAGACCCGCCTCATCGTCCACGTGGCAGGCGGCAGATGCTTCTCTGAGTATGCACAGAGATAACACCAGAAGCAGAAGAGTGTGTGAGAAAAGGGCATGCCTATTCCTCATTTCAACTTGCTGGTGAGGAGAAGTTCTGAAATGGGTTTGAACTTAAAAAGGTTCAATGCTTGAGATGAACTCTTTCTGCCTAGCAAGAGCGCTTGACCATTATCATTAAGCTAAGCTCAGAAATGGATGATTTGGGTCAAACATTGTGGGCATTGTCTGCTTGCTAGTCTGTCTTGCATTCATGAAAAAGGAATGGATCTAAATGGGGTTTTTGATTAGACTTGCTTTTTCTCTTTATAGAAAGTTGTAAACAACAGTAAAAATTTTACTCATGTGCGAGATTTTGGCATAGACAATATTATACAACCTTATCCTTTAATTAGTTGAGGATAAGGTTATAAATAAATAAATAAAATAAAAATAAAATATTAAAGTAAAGACAAGGTAAAATAATCAAATAAAAATTATAACAAAACAATCAAATAAAAATTATAACAATAAAATATTAATTATTTTTAAAGTGAATATATTCTTAATTATTTTAAAATATATATCAACTTAATTATCAAATACACATAATAATTTATAAATTATGTATGTTATTTATAAATAAAATTTATTAATTATGTATAATAATTTGTAAATTACATCATTTGAGAAATTTTTTGATGAATAAATAATATTATTTTTAAATCATTAAAATAAGAAAAAAATCTTTTAGGTAATAGAATTATATTAAAAAAACTGTGGCTGTAGTAGAGCCCTGAGCCTGACATAGCCAATGACCTCATCCCAATTTTGCACATCATCAAGTGCTCAATTCCACGTGGTTGCTTCTTTGGTAAAAAAGGGCGGAATCGGCTGTTTTTATTACTAAAATCGGACTGGAACAAAAGGCACACCAAAGTTTGGAACAGAAGATCTTGCGGCGTCAAATAAGGGGGTCAAGCCTCCGTCCTTATTCACCGACAGGTACCAGCTGTGACATAACTTTTAAGACCTTTGAAGGTGTCTCAAACGAGTGTGGTCCTGTATATGAGATTACGTTCAAACTTGATAAGTCCTACCCATTTTCCCCTTATCTTTACTAAAGTAATGTTGTCAAAATGTCTCACTTTTAAAACATTTCAATTATTTACATATAATTGGAATGGCACAATTATAGTCTTCTCTCATTTTTGAAAATAATATACATTAATAACAACCACGAGCCACTTAAAATTTTACTGACATGCAAAAGTCAAAAAAAATTTAAAAGTATACAACTTTATCCTTAATTAGTTAAGAGATTGTTTTTAAATTGAAAAATAATATACACATACTATTAAAAAGTAGAGATAGCAAACGGGTCCGATCAGGCCTAACGCAAGGCCCGATAGGTAATGTCATTTTTGCCATTTTTTAAAAAATATAATAATTCAAATCGGGTCACTTCAGGTCTTATTCGAACTCAGCCAGATTTATTATGTGTGTTAAATTTAAGAATATAAAATTTTATTTTAAAATAAAGATTATCAAGTATGCTTAAAAGAATAAGTCTAAATTCAATAAACTGAATGAAAGAAAATGAATAATAATTATTTTTTAAAAAAAATTCTTAGGAAATGTATGCATTAAAAAAGTAGAAAAAGTAAATTGTATAGTTAGTAATTTAGATTCAATTAAATTCAAAATTAACGAATAAAGCTTAAGTTGATTGAAATTCAAATTAAGCCGAACTTTATAAAAAATACCATGATTTAACTCGTCTTAAATCAATTTGAATAAAATACTATCATTTTATTTAATAATTAAAGAATTAATTGATCAAAGCAACGCTACTTTAGTCTAAGGATTCAAATTGAAAAAGATTAACTATTTTATTTTATTTGAGCATGATTGAGTTTAAATTAAAATTTTAAATAAAAAATGCAAATTTGTGTTCTGAAATCAATCCAATACCATTTATGGTAAATTTCTGATAACACAAAAAAGATATGTGTGATACTATTAGGATCAGATCTCCTGTTTTGATTATGACAGTTCTATTATATTTTATTAAATTTCATCAATACATTTATGTAGACTCCATATAAATATATAGATGAGGTTTAATAAAATATAATAGTTGAAACAGAAAATTTGACGTGCTTATTACCAACTACTATTTATTTCTTACCAAATATAAGAATTACTTTAACATTTGAATGGTAGACTATTTAATATTTATATAAGATATTGTATTAACTGACAATAATTTTTTAAAATTAATTAAAAAGCTTTTAATATTATAAATATAAAAAATTAATTTTTGCTAGATTTTTAAAATTTTTTAATAAAATTATTTTTTAATAAACACTGTCAACTTAATTAATTAGTATTTATATTTATATAAACATCATTATGTATATAATTTAATTATTACCATTTGTACCCCAGCCTTCGGGCTTGGAAGCCCGAAACAATTTAAACACATATTTAATAAGCCCAGCTCGCCGAAGACCGGACCCCACTCGGGTGACTTCTACCTAAAGAAGTCACCGTTAATGAACAAAAACATGATCATGGATGAACAATACACTACCCAAAGAGATCAAATTAAACACAGAACAAAATTTCCAATAAAACAAATCTCAACCCTCTTAAGAAGAGGAAAGATCCCACGTTGAAATTGAATTCGTTTCCAACCACACCAGCACCACCACTTCAACTCTATATATTCACACACTGACACTTCAATTCTGTAGAATTTGATTTAGATTTGAATTTTTTTTGGGGTGGTGGAGTGGTGGAATCTGTATCTGTTCAACAATGTCTCTCAACATGAAAACTCTAACCCAAGCAATAGCCAAGACCGCGGCGGTGATCGAGAAGAAGGTACAGACCACCGTACAGGAAGTCACCGGTCCAAAGCCCTTGCAGGACTACGAGCTCCTCGACCAGATCGGCTCCGCTGGCCCCGGCCTCGCCTGGAAACTCTACTCCGCCAAGGCCGCTCGTGAATCCGCGCGCGCCCATCAGTACCCCACCGTTTGCGTCTGGGTTCTCGACAAGAGGGTCCTGTCCGAGGCACGCGTGCGCTCTGGCCTTTCCAAGGCGGCGGAGGATGCGTTTCTGGATATGATTCGGGCTGATGCTCACCGGTTGGTGAGGCTGAGGCATCCCGGAGTGGTTCATGTGGTGCAAGCGTTGGATGAGAATAAGAATGCTTTGGCGATGGTTACGGAGCCCTTGTTCGCGTCGGTGGCCAATGCGCTTGGAAATGTCGAGAATTTGGCAAACGTGCCTAAGGAGCTAAAGGGAATGGTACGCGTTTATTTCTATCTTTTTTTTCACTCTCTGTTTGTTTTATAGGCCTGGTGATCTGTATGATGCTTTAGAATTTGCCATTTTGAATTTTGATGCCGATGCCCATATGTAATGTAATGATGCTTCTAAGAGGTTTTCCAAGAACTATGAAAGTCGTTGAAAAGATTTTCGCTTTGCAGGAGATGGGATTGTTGGAGGTGAAGCATGGTTTGCTCCAAATTGCGGAATCCTTGGACTTTCTACATAACAATGCGCATCTTATTCACCGTTCTTTATCTCCTGAGGTACTTTTGTGCGTTCTTCTTCTTGTTCTTATGTCTTACTTCTTTGTGTTTTTTCGTTTGGTCTTCTATTCTGCTTATGGTCAGGTTTATCGATCCACCTTTTTGACCTGAAATTGAAAGTTTTCATTGTTTCATCCGGACACTAGAAAACGTGATTAAAAACAAACCCTGAATTCTAGAGTTATATAGAAGAGAGAATCAGGATCAAATTACAGAAACTCACTGGGATTGTTGGTGAGAAAAGTGTATTTACCTTGAGGTTTCGCTCCATTTTTTATCCAGCCGAATGAAAGGGCATTTCAGTCCCAGAGTTTAGCTTGAAGTGATGAAATCCAATACACGTTATAACCTTTAGGGTATGCAATAAACATCATATTTGTTGAGAACAAGGGATTTAGTGTGGGCTTCGAGTTAAATTGAGTTCAGATTGATTAATTCTTACGTAATATTGCTTGCCCTCTATAATACTTTTTTTTTTCCATCTTATAATACTTTCAACACTTGATTAGCCTCCCCAAATAAGAAAAACAGTAATTCTAAGTAATACCTCATATTTTTTTCATCAGTACCATAAAGTATACCCTACTTGCAAGTTATAACTGCTAGTACTATAGTGGTTTCTTTTTTAATTGTGACGATAATCAAAGTTATTGCCATATGGAGACATTGGTGCAAAAGTTAGTAGTGAGTGGTTGTTGAAAAGGAAATACTCAGAAATGGAAGATAATAAAATAATGAGTAGCATGGTGTTAGCATCCTGCTTGCAGAAGTGGAAGATGTAAAATGTAAGGTAAGATTGTAATATGTTGTAGTAATTGATGGAAAGAGATGCTGTACATCAACTAAAATAAAATTCTGGATAAGAAGCAGTTATTCTACAGTTTATCACTGTTTGATCATCTCCACCTGGAATTTGTCCAACATCTGAAAATGTTAGGTACGATTGTAATGTAATTGATTGGAAAGAGATTCTATATGTCAACTAAAGTAAAATTCTGGATAAGAAGCAGATATTTTTACAGTATATCACCGTTAGATCATTTTCTCCTGAGATTTGTCCAACTTAATGACAATTGAAGCTACATAAAATGTTAGACCAGTTATGCTATTTGTGCTTCTGGAAAGGGGAAGGGGTTGGATTTATTCTGATGAGAAAAGAACTGAAAAGTCACGCTCATTACATATTCATTCTTTTCATACCCAGGGAAGCTGTATTTGGGTGGCTGTAGTGGGGTGATTCGTATAATGGAGGGATCTCTCACTAGAACTTTCTTTTGGCTGTATAATGGTTGCTCTCTTAAGAGATGCATGGACTTTTCTTGTTTTATTATTTTTCTTTTGAATGCAAACTTTTTTTTTGAGAATTCTTTTGAATGCAAACTTGATATCCTAACATTTGATGAAAACCTGTAATTGAATCTTTCAGTTGAGGGGAGTTGATCAGTGTAATAAGATATTTGTCGTTGCAGAATGTCCTAATTACTTCGAGTGGTGCATGGAAGCTTGGTGGATTTGGTTTTGCAATTCCAACGGATCAGGCTTCTGGTGATTTAGCTAGTTCACAGACCTTCCATTATGCTGTACGTTAAAGCTGTTATTTGTTGTGAACATTTTTGATATTATCCCCTCCCGAATGCTCCAGGTTGAAACATAAAACCTTTTTTTTTTTTAAGAAAAACACAAAACATCTTTGACTCAGCCCTTATCTATTTTGTGTCTTCTTATGTTGCCTCTTCAGTTGAATATTTTATTTTTGTATAAATTTTATTTAAGTTTTTAATTTGTTTTCTTGTGGATGCCAAGGAATATGATGTTGAAGACTCTATACTGCCCCTTCAGCCATCTCTGAATTACACAGCACCTGAACTTGTTCGTAGCAAATCACCTTCAGTTAGTTGCTCTTCTGATATTTTCAGCTTTGGGTGCCTCGCCTATCACTTGATTGCTCACAAACCCTTGTTGGATTGCCATAACAATGTTAAAATGGTATTAAAGAATCCATATCTTCTGTTGTCTTCAAATTTTGATATCGCTTATAGATAAGTTTTCTAATGTATTTTTCATTCTGTTGAAAATAGTTTCTAATTATATGTTTGTCTCATTGGAGGGGATTTTCTTTGCTTTTTTTACTTGATTAGTTAAAGTCGTCAGCCATTAGAAACATCTTTGGGTTTTAAAGTTCCCTGAAAGAATATCAAGTTTCTTTCAGTCTTTCTCTTGCTTTGTTGAGTAAATAATGTAGAAAAAGATTTACTGCTTTGTAATTCATGCTGGACCATCAGTTGAAACACAAAATGTTTCAATCCGTTAAGATTCGTTGACTTATGAGCTGGTAGGTGAAAACAGATAATCACCTGGATACATGAAATTTACCTTCCTGTTAATGTTATCTGGGACTGCATCCTGATTAGGATTAGAGATATTTCATATTTATATTGCTGATAGCCCTTGATGGTCTGATGCTTTCTAAGTACTTCCAGTGTTAAAATTGTTGGTTTCTCTTATCATTAAAACATACCTTATTTTGATACTATCCTTTGTTATTGATGTATATTTTGTTCACATTTGCAGTACATGAATACATTGACTTACTTATCCAGTGAAACTTTCTCCACAATTCCATCAGAGTTAATTCCTGACTTGCAGAGGATGCTTTCTATGAATGAGTCTTACAGGCCAACAGCAATGGATTTTACTGGTAAAATATTGATTTGCATTATGGTTATTTTATCTATCCCCTTACCTGTCTTGGCATCAGCTGATAAATGGTGGAAATTGCACTTTTTGAGATATTTACATAGATATGAAGGTGATCACATTGCGAAGTATTAAGTTGTTTAATAGTAAATTTATGACTAATCCACATAGAATGGTCAAAAGCAGTTTACACTTCTCAGACCAATATTCTTCAATTTCCAAATTTTTAACCATTTCAAGGGTTTTTCCCATAATGGGATCTTGTCTTTAGATGCCTGTGTTTCCTTTACTCCCTTAGTTAAAAAATGACAACATTGATAATTTTCATCCGGCTCTATTGGGTCCAGATCATCCGTTTAGGGTTTTGTAGGGTATATTGTGGTCAATTATTGTTTTAGAATGCAGTTATTTCATTCAAGTCACTGCATCAGGTTCAGTATTGTGTTGGGTTCCCACAGAAGTTTCTCTGTATCACAATGATTTTAAAGTTGCTTTGTATGTCTAATAAGAAATTGTAAGCACTTAGCTTGCTAACTATTGTAGGATTTTTTTTTTTTTTGATTTAGGTATCATCACGTTAATTTGTTAATGTTTTAAAGATTCATGATTCTTTATGGCAGGCTCTCCATTTTTCCGGAATGACACTAGGTTGCGTGCTCTACGATTCCTGGACCACATGCTGGTATGCATTTGCATTTTATTTTAACTATTATTGCTTCCGAAGATATATTCACCTGGGGCATTTTTAAGAAACCAAAGATAAAAAATAAAAAATAAAAGAAAATGAAGTTTGATGGATTTTACTTACATCATATTTCATTTTCTTCCAGGAAAGAGATAACATACAGAAGTCGGAGTTCTTAAAAGCATTATCAGATATGTGGAAAGACTTTGACTCCCGAGTATTGCGGTATAAGGTCATAAGATTTTCCTTGCTCACTGATAATCTTCTATTGCTATGTACTTAATCTTTTCTTTTTTTTTTCTCCTCAACAATCAGGTGAAAAATGGTAAATTTATTTTCCATAACTTTTGTAATTACAATGTGTAATTTTTTAGAAAAAGTGAACTTGTATCCAAATTGAGAAATGCACGGTTATTTCAAGAAAAACAAGTTTACGATTCTCCAGCTGAGTCTACAGAAAGTTTGTTTCTTGAATTCGTGTGAGAAGTGAGAGTTTGTATGAATTAGTGCACTCCTTTATGAGCATAAGGTTTCCTAATGATATATTTATGAAAGTGGAAAATTTCAGTGAGCAACCTCTTCTTGCAGGTTCTTCCACCTCTTTGTGAAGAACTTAGGAACCTGGTTATGCAACCAGTAATTCTCCCCATGGTTCTCACTATAGCAGAGTCTCAGGTTTGGACCTCTCATCATTGTAATTTAACAATAATTGTACAAATCTGCAAACGTTGTGTCATGGCATCTCAGGATCCAACACCACCTAGAATTGAAATTTCTTTTCAGTTTTGAGCATGTATTGCAAGCTGTGACATTATCTGATAGGTTCTAAGGATCTCTACGTTATAAATTTATGCTAGTATAGTATGAATACTTCTCTTCTAAGCAGAATAGCAGAAATGATAGTAAGTTCTTAGCTATGAAACTAGCAACAGAACATAAAGAAAACAGTCACAAGCTCTCCCTTCCCCACTCTCGGCTGAAATGCTGAAAAATAGCAGAAATAGTGTATCTTCACCTGGTTAGCTTTCGAGAGGCTAACACTCTCCCAATACCTTCCACAAAACTTTCCTTGCTCTTCTCTGCCCACCCTCCTGTCACCAAATACCTCACTCCCCCTCATGGGCCCCACTACTGCCAAGTTAGTTAGGATCTTCTCTTTCTCTGCCCCCCTCCTGCAGCCCATCTTTCTGCCTTCTAGAATATACTCTCAACCCTACGTGCCCCTTTTTCCTCCTATAACATTTCTTAATTAAGGGCCTATCATTATCCTTTTTCAAATTGGTGGTAAATTGTCATTGGTTTTGTTGCTTTAAAAGATACATTATTTTGAATGGATGACTTGCATACTTTCTTGTCTTGTTGAGCACTCTGACATCTTCAATATATTCTCCCTAGAATTGTTAATAAATGTGATATATAATCATTTGTATGTAATTGGGTGTGTGTGCAGTGAATATTCAACTTGAGTTTGTGAATATGACCATAGTGTGGATACTGAAAGTTATAATTTTTGTGGATTTCTTTTTCTAGTGTAGATGAAGAATCCTTTGTACTGAATTCCTTCTTGGTTCATTTCAATGATGTTTAAAAGCAACTCTTTCTTGAGTTTATGGATATTCAAGATCATTTAGATTTCTTTTAAATGAAGTGATTGCTGAAGCTGGAAACACTTAAAATATTTCTTAGGTATACTAGGATATTGATCTCTTGATTTCTTCCTTCTCTTCTCCATTTCCTACTATTATATTTCTGTAAAACTTTTGATTGTTAATTTTCAAAAAAAAAAAAACTTTTGATTGTTATTTGGTATTATAGGCTTGAAATGTGCTTGGTTAAGCACAAATTGGGGCGAGTGGCCTAGGCCTTTCGTATTTAAGAATTTGTTGTGACAGGATGGAAGACTAAGTTCTACAATACCAAAATGAAGCAGAAAGTTAATAGTTCTTATAAATTTTGGTGCAGCAACAATTGAATAATGGTTAAGTCGGCTGCAATTTGGTATTTAGAGCATATTATAAGTCTCAAGTTCCCCAATACCAAAATGAAGCATACAGTTTTATTTGTTATAAATTTTGGTGCAGCAACAAACTTGGATAATGGTTTATTAAGCCTGCTGCTCTAATATGTAAGAGTGGCGAGGAGCATTTTAGAAATCTAACGCCCACTTATACGTGAGGTTGGAACAACTCACACATTGTAGCAGGACTTCTATTGTTATCTAGACAGATGGGTATCTGATGTTCAATTGAGAATTAAAAGGAATCAGTGAGAACTTCGAGTTCTATATTGTGGATGGATTTGCAGTGGAAATCCTCATTAAGAAGTGTCATGGTTCAAAATTGACACAGCGATATGCATGTTGTCCACTTTTTGTTTTATTTCTGCCTAAGACTCTTACTCTGAGGCCAAATAGTTTCTAATATCCCAATGTATGTTGCAGGATAAAAGTGACTTTGATATATCTACTTTTCCAGCTCTTATCCCAGTCCTGAGTACTGCTGCTGGTGAAACCTTATTGCTGCTTGTGAAGCACGCTGAACTTATAATCAATAAGGTAAAGTAAAAGTTATATGCTACTCTAGTTACACTCAGATTCCATAAAAGCAATCTAATGGATGTTAGCTGTTATTACATTTTGACGCCTAGCTTTCCTCAGCATATGCACCATCCATATTTGGAAGGCCTTAGAAATTGGAATAGTGTATAGGTTTCTGTGCTTTGTAAATGGATGCAAAATTCATTGTGAGCTTATATTAGTGCTGTTTATTTTGATCACATTCTTCTTAAGTTATCCATGTGGGTACCTTTTTTTTTTTTGAAAAGAAGTTACAACTGGTTGGTCAAAACTTCTGATAGATATCAATTAGCAATTATCTAAATGTGGTCTCATCTACAATTTCCTTCATGAGAATCATGCTGTTGAAATCATTTTGATTGAGGCAGGTTTGTGCATACCCTATACATATAATTCCCTCTCCTTGGTATCCTATTGTAGCATGAACCTTTGTGACACTTGAACTGCATGGCTTTCCTTTGTTTTTTTTAATCTCAATTCTTCGTTCTCCCATCAACTCTTCTTTCTTCCATAGGCAGTTGAAACACTTTTGCTGGAAACAGTGAGAAATTAAGCTATGCTATTATTGCAGACTACTCAGGAGAATCTGGTTTTGCATATACTGCCTCTCATTGTTCGAGCCTATGATGATACTGATCCACGCATTCAAGAAGAGTCTTTGAGGAAATCTGTGTCTCTTGCTAAGCAGCTTGATATTCAGGTGAACTCCAACTTTAATGGATATTTGCATCATGTGTATTTGTGAGCATTCACTTCCTTCCTCTTGCGAACACTTATGGCTGTGTGCAGTTAGACCTTTATCTCAATCAATAATATATATATATATATATGTATGTACATAATACTAGTTCTTTATGGCTTGCATATAATTCCAATCAATTCATTTGTACTATTTGATCACCTATGCCTCCCTTGTTTAGGCAAGGGTGGACTAAATATATTTTCTGTTTAGGAAAATGTATGAGAACACTTGATGCATCTGGTATTCATAGCCAAACTTTTGTAAGCTCACGTAGCAGATTACTGGGATGGCTTGTTCTTCACCGGATGATTTATGTCAAGTACTTGTTTCATAATAATGTTGATGCTTTTGATATTTCCTTTTACATTGTTGATGTGGAGTTTGTTCAGGAAAGACAGCAGAGACGAATATTTTGTTTGTTACCTGAGATTTTATGAATTGTACCGGAGCTTTTCTCAAAACTGTCTTGCACATGGAATACTAATATCTGGCTATTTCAAAATGATTGTATCGTAAGGTTGTGAAAATATACCTGTTCAGTGACCTCTTGCACACCTTGTGGAACCTTACCTTTGGATTAATCAGCAGTTCATTAAAATTATATTGGAGGGCACCCTTCAGGATATCATATCCAAATTGTTGTTTAACATATTGTAGATGATCTGAACATCCCAGAATAAGGTTTCATAGGATTTTAGGACACTACATTTTGACATCTGATGCATTATTAAATAATTGTGAGCATGTTCTATGTTTAATTACTCATCCATAATTTTGAAAGTCCTCGAAACTTTTTGCAGTGAAGTGTGCCTGTTGTAATAATTTTGTTATTGAGTAAATGTTGCCAATTAGTAACATAAAATTTAGTAGCACATAAAAGTTTGTCTAACTATTTGAATAAGAGTGACCTTCTTGTTTGATGTGACTTATGAGGGAATACTGAAGCCTCCTGTCCTTATGATCATATATTTGTATTTTCCTCCTTTTGCAGCTGGTAAAGCAAGCAATTTTGCCCCGTGTTCATGGTCTGGCTCTTAAAACAACAGTTGCTGCGGTATGGTATTCTCTATATGGTGCATTTCATACTTGAGTTCAGTAGTCATTTCCTCAAGTCACCGTGTCTTATAAAAGTTGTGCTTCTCTATACGGTGCATTTCATACTTGAGTTCAGTAGTCATTTCCTCAAGTCACCGTGTATAAAAGTTGTGCTCTATCTATTTGTGTCCGGAATAAAACAAAACAGAAAATTACTCTTTCCCTATAACAACAATTTACCATGTTCTTTTACTATCAAGGTGGAGGGTTTTAGTTGTATTCAACTCATTTTAATCTTGGACTTAAGTTGCTACCTGTTCAAAGTTATCATGATAATTGAATTATGTGAAAGATTATCGTTGTACCAGTTATGGTCCTTGAGTTGACGCAACCTTAATGGAATGATTAACCAGTTTTAAGGGTTGCTCGATTATTTTTGCTATCATTCTTATTTTTCTTTCAAATGGTATACATTTAACTATCAATAAATTGTTTAACATCTTTAGTTGATATCGGTTAAAATTCTTAAATTCTTGACAACTCCATATTACCTCAGTGCATATGGTCTGATAGTGGAGTTTGTGTAGAATAAACCTACATAAAAGCTGATCATGGTCTTAAAGAAAGACGTCTAAATTCTAGCTTCATAATCAATCATAGCTTGTGGTTTGAACTTACATGGGAGTAGATGTAATTGATTGTTTATTTATATGGCCCCAGAAGATGGAGAAGAATGAAGTAGAATTACTGAACCAACATTGTTAAATTTCTTAGCAAACATCTGATAATGCATGACCTGTTTTATGTTTTTAAGCTGACATCATTTGAGCAGTTTAGAATTCTTATGAAGGTGGTTGGTACTTGTCTGAACATATAGGCTTAATATGAAGGGAACTATTTTATTTCCTTTGGCAGGTTAGAGTACATGCTCTTCTGTGCCTTGCAGATCTTGTTCGAAAGCTAGACAAACATGCTGTCCTGGAAATCTTACAAACAATTCAACGTTGTACTGCTGTTGATCGTTCCCCTCCTACCCTTATGTGCACTCTTGGTGTTGCTAACTCGGTTCTCAAGCAGGTAGTTCATCCTATAAGATGTGGTTAACAACCGTTCTAGGTTTTTGAAGAATCTAGTGGAAGACAATAATGCATTTTCTTCTACTTGTTCCTCTTCAGTATGGATTAGAATTTGCAGCTGAGCATGTCCTTCCACTCCTCACTCCTCTTCTCACTGCCCAGCAATTAAGTGTTCAACAGTTTGCCAAATATATGCTGTTTGTAAAGGACATCCTCAGGTACTCTGATGTTGGTTCCCCTATATGCATCAAACTCTTCCTTGCGATCTTGAATTTACTTGTTTAAGTTACGCTTTTTCTTCCTTTTCCCTTTATTGGGAAATGTCTTTATTCATTCGACACTGGATGAACTATCATCTGCTTATAGTACGTAAGGGCATATTTTCATTCTTATCTTTTCCTTTGCAAAATCTATATTGTAGGATGATAGAAGAAAAGAGAGGTGTTTCAGTAACTGATTCTGGAATTCCTGAGATTAAGCCAGGATCTTTGCCTCTCGGGCTTCAGTCTCAAGACTTGAGCAAAACAACTGGGAGTGTAGCCCCTGCTTCAAGAAGCAACCCCTCATGGGATGAGGACTGGGGTCCTGCAACAAAAGGAACTCCTGGCTCGCAGCAGCCTTCTACAATCAATTCTTTGTCCCCTTCCTCAGCTGCAGCTAATCAGCCAAGTCAATCAATGTCTTTGAAGGCAGATTCTACAGTACCGGCAATTTCTAGTCACCAAACAGCTGCGTCATCCTCTCCAGTTGATTTAGAGTGGCCTCCTCGATCATCTTTGGCTGTAAGCTTTCAGGTAGGTGATGGGGATAAGCAACTGAACGCAGGAGTGTCATCCAATTCAAGTTTTGATGATGTAGATCCTTTTGCTGATTGGCCTCCAAGATCCAGTGGCACTTCAAACAGTTCAGGATCATTTAGCAATGGCACTGGAGGCACATTGACAAACAATAATGGTACTAGTTTCATGATGAGCAAAACCAACATTAAGAATTCCCAAACCAATGGGAGTGACAGCTGGGACTTCACTATTCAAAATTCATTGAATGGATTGAAACCAAATCAACGGATGGCTACATTGAATGCTGGTAGCATGAATAGTATTGGTGTTAATCAGCAGAATTCTATGGGTTTTCTGAAACAAAACCAGAGTATGTCAACGATTGGGTCTTATAATGAAAAGAAATCAACGGATCTTGAATCAATTTTTGGTTCTAGCAAGAATGAACAAGCAGCACCAAAACTTGCTCCACCACCATTGACTGCTGTTGGTAGAGGAAGGGGAAGAGGTAGAGGGGGAACTTTAACCTCAAGGTCTACTCAGCCCAAGCAGTCTGAACAACCTCCATTGTTGGATTTACTCTAAAGTTGGATTTTCGTTTGTTGAAAAGAGGAAATGAGAAAAGGAAAGGTTCAGAAAATACCCCTGTAAAGAAGCCATTACCATACACTTGGAGGCAGGCATTATGAGATGATAATACCCCCAGTCAAGTTAATAGCAGTTGCTCGCCGGAAGGTTTGGCTTGTATTGGGATTGCAGTGCGTTTGTTTGTAGCTTAACGATTGAGTACTGCATAGAAATTTATTTTGTAAGAAATAATATTTTGTAATTCTATGTCAGGCTGCCATCTTTTTTTTTTTTTAATTTTCCACTGGTGAAGACTTTGAAGTAGTCTAAGCAAGAAATTATATTCTTGGCAACAGCTTGTGTTTTACCAACTGTATAAAATTTAATTGATGGAAGATAACTTTTTGGTCTTCAATGGTGATGAATGAGTTTTAATCAATTTTAATACAATCTAGATGAAACTTTAAAACCTTAAGTATCTTCTCTTTCGATTTCAACTTTCAGTATCTTTTAACACATGTTTAGTTAGCTTCCATCCTCCTGACAATGTTGTTTCTTGTCTAACATTCGACGAAAAGAAGCGATTAGCATAATTTGTTATTACAAGCAAGGTCTACACTGAGCTTTCAGATCCCATATACTCCGGCCTCAGGTTTGGCTCCTTGACCAGGGAAAAAAGATGGGATTGGTGAAAAAAATGCACGAAGCTCCTCGTCATTTTCGAAATTGGCCATAACTTCATCTTTTAGATGAACGCATACTTCTATATCACCTTCTACTTTGGAATCATAAAACACGACGAAGTTCTCGGCTGCGCAACCTCCCAAGCCTATCCAAGCGGGTTTCCCCCATCCAAAATCAATATCATAAAGAGGAAATCGGCAACAACTCGTAAAAACAATCGAATTTACATTTTCTTCCTTAAATTTCTCAGCCCTTTTCTTCATGATATCCAGATACCCCTCTCCCTTTAGCTTCTTCACGTACTCAGCATCTACACTGCCGACGCTTTCTCTCATCTGACGTATAATACCGTAGCACCATCCATCCTTGGCCTTCGTGTCAGCTGTTGCTACTACAGGCTCGACTATAATGTTCCCAAAGTGCTGTTTTGACAGAGGAGGGTCCATCCTCGGAC
>JANQBM010000003.1:4520423-4538474 GCA_025594535.1 Erythroxylum domingense
CACATTTAAGCACAATAAATCACCAAATAAGCATAGAATTAGGAACTAAAACATGCTAGATTTACACACTATCAAATGATACACATCCAGGTTTTATTTTTTCCAAACTTTTCAACTGCACATTAAAATCTTCAACATAATTTGACCATACATTATTCCAAAACTGCTTCTATAAATCCTTTCCTTCCAATTTATATGCCAATTATGGTATATGTGTCTAAAACACAACCGATGAGAGGAATATGGTAATGTATCTTCCACAACCCTAGTCAATCCCCTATAATAATATAAATGATTAAGTTAATATAAAATTTGTACACCAATAAACTATAAATCAATGAAGAATAAAATACTTTTTGACATATCTAATATAATTGTAAGTCCTTGACCACTATCCATTACAAGTCAGAAGCCAGCATATTCATGAACCATATCCAAGATTCAATATTCTCTACCTCCATAATAGCCTAAGCCAATGGATACATCCTTCCATCACCATCCTTCCCAATTGCACTCAATGATTGGTCTTGGAATTCTGTCTTTAGAAAGCACCCATCAATACCAAAAATTGGCCTCAAAGGCCTCCATCCTCTTTTCATAGTATCAAAGCAAATGTACAATCTTTTGAACTACACAAAAGAGATAAAGATGTATGAATAAATGAATAAACACCATCAATACCATTGTCGATGATATGTAAAAATTTAATTTTACATACCTGTAACAAACAAATTTCTTCATTCCTTGCCAGTTGTAACTCTACTGTTGATCATGAATTACTAATCATCAACTCATGTATATATCCTTATAGCTTGGCATATTCACGTATATAATCAACTACCTCTCTTTTCTCAATCTCCTCTTTGATGCTTTGCACATACTTGAGTTGACAAATACATTAAGCTTTTCTTCGCATTCTTCAACTATTTTTGTCGTCGAGATACTAGGCTTCTTAAGTATTCTTTTCCTAAAATGTCTCAAAGGAACTTAGCTTAAACCAATTTAGGTTTGTTGGTAGTAAAACAACTATGCTCAAGATTGTATGTCTTCACTTTGAAGCACCGTTCATTCTTGTCAAAACCAACATAAAAATCCTATAAGCATCCCTCGATACATCTAACCTTGATCCTATGAATTTCAATTTTTTAAAACTTGACATTGTATCATGTTTGTACTACATAATCTGCAATAAAATCTCTAAATTCTAGTTGATCCAAACTTCATCTCCAATCTCCAATCTCCAATATATTGTAAAATCAGATGGATTATGCCTAATACTACTACTAGGTATTTGCAATGGTTTACTAGGCTCTTCTTTACTTGGATATTCATCACTATCAATAAAACTACCACAATTAGTCAATTTTAACTGGTTGGTTGTCATCAAGAATCTCAACTTATATAAAAACCCTCATTTTAGTCTCTATCATGATCATCCAGCTCTTCATCAAATCTTACATCAATTCCTTCACCAACTCCTTTACTAACTCCCACACCAAAACCTTCGTCAACTGTTTCATATACTCCTTCACTAACTCTTACTCCAAGTCCTTCGTCAACTCCTTCACTAGCTCCTTTATTAACTCCTTCAACAACTCCTTCACTAGCTCCACAACTTCCCTCTTCACCCTCACTATCTCCATCCTCTCTTCCAGATATAGGCAAT
Source organism: Erythroxylum domingense (assembly GCA_025594535.1). Taxonomy (NCBI): domain Eukaryota; kingdom Viridiplantae; phylum Streptophyta; class Magnoliopsida; order Malpighiales; family Erythroxylaceae; genus Erythroxylum; species Erythroxylum domingense. Next base: position 4,522,090 of record JANQBM010000003.1, read on the forward strand.
AACTTAGGTGCAAATAATTAGGTGTTTAACAAATGAGTTACATAAATATCAATCATTTGTTGGATTTTTATAAGATTAATGAGCCTTAGACAACTTTAATTTGATTCAATTAATCTCAATGACCCACTAAATTAAAAATCAGGAACATTATAATAGGCCTTATGCACTTGACGGTATCCTAACTCCTTTCCCATCTCATATATTTGCTTATATCTAACATAATCAAGGTCTATTTTATCAAAAAATAATTATTTGCCCATCAATATATTTCAACTCCAATTCTACTACAAACTTTCTAGTATAAAACAACATTATACTACCAAATTGTGCCATTATACACTTGTTCACAATAGAGGGGAAATAAAATTTGTCAACAGAATTTAAGATGCTAACAATTACATCATTACCTTTTGCAAACAAAATGAAGGTTGAGTCTTGTTATGTAAGAGTCCTTCCTTTTTAGTAAACGATAAATCGATCTACATATGATGAATTTTGATGTTTGAACTAAAAGTTAACTAAGCAACAAAGTGGTTGAAGAATTATAGGACAAAAACCAAAACAATATGCAATGGAGTTAGACCATTGTTAAACGATTTGTTGGCTGAAGTACACATTGTCTTGGATACTGAACCAATAATGTGGGATTTCAATTCTCTAATTCTACTGGCCGATAGGAGACATAAATTTGCTACATAAAATTAACTAGTTTGAAATGTACTTGGAACTAATTCTTTGAATAGAATTCTGTGATTTGAATGATCCACTTAGCTAATGATTGCACGTATTACATATAGAGTGTGACATAATTAGTAGGCAAAGGATAATTGATATCAAGATTTTGCCTTAATACATTTACAGTTCATATCATGCATGGAACCTCCACACCACCTCACACAAGTTGAAAAATGAGAGAGACATAATAAGAGAGAGAGAGAAGTGAGATAAGAGGTGTAAAATGGAAGCAAAGCAAAATAAAACAAAAGGGCACACAATTCAGGAGTGAGAAATGTGCATGTTAGGGTCAAATTGAATATTTATAGACTCTTTTGATGCGTGACAAAATATGGGTCACTTGATCTCCTTTAGATCCAAACCACAATACCTTCTTTATGGACTCATATGTTTCTTACTCTAATCGTTGCAGTTTAGCACATATTGGCATATCAGGTTAAGAGTATATTTCAAGATTTCAAAACTAAAACTAAAGATATATTTCCTAGTGTTACTGATAAAACAAAAAAAAGATAAGTTCTTCAAAACAAACTAAGAACAAATTGGCATAGTACCATCTTTTTAAATATGGAGAACCATATACATTATCATTTTCAAGTTAAAATAAATGCTCTTCTACTTTAATTATAAGTCATTCAATACATAATGGGTTTGCTTATAACTTTTATAGTCCTAATTAATAATTAGTTTGATTGTTCTTAATTTAATAATCAAAGGAAATTCAAGTTTTATAACTCTATTACTTTTATCTTTACCAACACATTCTCTGCCAACATGAAACCTTTGTAAATAAATCAAGGAATAGGGAACCATAACATACATGGAACAACTCAATAAGCATTTTAGGATTAGTTCAAAAATAGGAGACCATAGCATACAATAAACACAAACAAACTAGATGATTCAAATCAACAAGAAATAGGGGACCACAACGTATACTAAACATAGAAGCCAAACAAAACAATTGACACACCATGATATGTTGTCCCTATTTAGTTTCCAAGAAATATGACAGAGGTGATGCTGGTGCGATTGAAATAGCGGAAGAGTGTGCAAGTTTATTCAAACATTAGAACGAAGTGCGAAAGAAGAAGAAATAATTAGGGACTTAGGTATGATTTTGAAATAATCTTAAGAGAAGAAGAAAAATTACAAATTGAAGAATAACCAGACTCAAAATGGTGATGATTTATGTCTAATGTAAAATGGTGAGGATTGAAGAATAACCAAACTCAAAATGGTGAGTTTTATACATGACTTAAAACGGTGAGGATTGAAGAGACTCAAAATGGTGACGATTCAAAAGGCTTAAAACGGTGATGATTCAAGAGGCTCAAATGGTGAGGAATTCGAAGACTTAAAACAGTGAGTTTTATATATAGCTGTAGGACCTACTTTCATTTAAAAATAAGAAAGTCACATCAGCTTAGAAGTGGGTCTCACTAATATACAAAATTTTTAAAAAAGTCATGTCTTAAAAAGAAAAGCCACATGGCATTTAATTGACCTCCGTCAAATTTTCCGTCCTTATAGGGTCTAGTTAAACGTTGAGGTTAAACTTGAATGCCTCAAAACGTTATGGTTCAACTTAGATTTTGGTGTAAGCATTAGGGTTTAAAATTTTGGCCAAGTAATTAATTATATGATTAGTAAGTAATTGATAAAAAATTATTATATCATTTATATATTTTTAATATACTTTAAATATTTTAACTTTTATTTTTATATTAACCAATTTTTATCAATATAAATAAAAAATTATCATGATGCATTCTAATATAAATAACTAATATAGTATAATTTAGTTCAGTATTATATTTTTTGGATATAATAGTGTACACATAATAATATTATAATTCAAAATGAATTAAATTTATGAAAATACTACTTGATAATAATATTTTTTGTTAATTATTACCTTTTAAATTATGTGCATTAAATAAATTATTATGTACACACAATAAAATATGTATTTTGATATCTACCACTTCTAAAAAATGTACAAGTTAAGCATATAATGCATCCTTATAATAAGGTAACTATACTACAAATAATATAATAAAACATTTGTATATTTTAATTTTTTCTTATCCTTCAAAATTTTAAAAATTTTCAAATTAAATTTAGATTTGTTTTTAGGTTCGATTACCTATACGACCCGACTTATTGTTATTCTTATTACTCAAGTTGAAATTTTGGTAAATGTAAGAACATAAAGGTGCTTGTAATTATTTCTAACTCTTTGCATTCTCATATATAGAAATATTATATTCGTTAAGAACTAACAATAGTTCCACTTAGTATACGAAAGAATATATATATTTTAGCGCAAGGTTTATGATTAACGATTTTGATGATAACTATATGATATTTCAAAATTCAAATTGGATTTATTTTCTTGTATAGGTATCGATATATTTTTCAAAAGGAAATAACATCATAGGATAAATGGTTCCTTTCTAGTAGGAACCTTCTTTTATGAACTTACCTTATTTAGTTTACAATATCCTAAAGGATCTTGCTAATCTTATTTTTTGAAAATCAATTTCAAGACATTGCCATATTTTTTTCTCTTTAAGGTTGAATATTAAAGATTCCAGCAAAGATGATATCAAAGATACAAAGTCAACCTAGAACGGAAAATGATGCAACGATTAGTTGAAGGAAATGCCTACTTAAGGAAGAACTACTGCAGTTGCGAGACACATAAACATAGAGAAAAATCAAGGAATCCAAAATTTCAATATACATTCACAGCATCAGTACTTTTGAAAATCATATTATTATAAAATCTCTTGTGTTTTATAAAGTGAAAATTCTTTTGAGAGAGTGATCATTTAAGCTCATATTGAACAAATTACTTTGTTATTCGTTGAGAGCTTATAGAGGTTAGCAAAATACTACTATTGTTGACGGTTGAACAACCATGAAAAATATACATTTGTGAGCTTAAAGAGGCTTGTCAAATTACTACTTGGTTTTATAGTGAAATACTTAAGTTGGATACTTAGGGACTAGATGTAGGCTTTGTTATAAGCAGAACTAGTATGAATCTGCTGTGTCATTTTCTCTTTCTTCCTAACTTTTAAATTTTCACATTATAATTTTCAAAAGGCTCCTACAGTTTTTTAATGAGCTCCTTCAGTTTTTATATCACAAAAGGTTTCTTTCAAAAAGTTAGCAAGCTCCTATAAATTAAATAGGCTCTTATCATTTTGAGCATTAGCAGACTCCTTTCGATTAATTAGCTCCTTTCTATTCGAGCGATAATGAATTTATTTCCATAAGGAACATATCATCCTTTAAGACAACTTTGTTGCCCTTATCTCACAATTAGCACCAAAAACTGTTGAAGAGGCTCTTACTAATGAAAATTGAGTTTCAGCCATGAAAGACGAATTGAATCAATTTGAAAAAAACAAAGTTTGGAATCTAGTACCTTGTCCATAAAACAAGTCACTCATTCGAACTCATTGGGTTTTTTGAAACAAACTTGATGAAAATGGTAAGGTGGTAAGAAATAAAGCTAGACTTGTAGCTCAAGGTTATAATCAACAGGATGGTATTTATTTTGATGGAACTTATGCGCCTGTTGCTAGATTGGAATTGATTAGAATTTTACTTGCTTTCACATGTTATAGAAACTTCAAATTATTCCAAATGGATGTCAAAAGTGCTTTCTTAAATGGATGTATTAACGAAGAAGTCTTTGTTAAGCAACCTCCAGGCTTTAAAGATAAAAACAATCTAGACTACGTGGTGAAGTTGACTAAAGCCTTGTATGGTCTAAAACAGGCCCATCGAATATGGTATGAGAGGTTAAGTCATTTTTTGCTTAAGAATAATTTCGAAAGAGGAAAGGTAGATAAGACCTTATATGTTAAGAAAAAAGAGAATGATTTACTTATAGTGCAAATATATGTTGACGACATAATATTTAATGCTACTAATCAATCCTTCTATGAAGAATTCTCATCATTGATGCAGGGAGAGTTTGAAATGATCATGATGGGAGAACTATCTTTCTTTCTCGGGTTATAAATCAGGTAAACAGAAAAAGGGATCTTCATTAGCTAAGACAAATACACAAAGGAACTCATCAAAAAGTACCATTTTGAGAATGCCAAACCTATGGGTACTCCCATGTATACTGAAACAAAACTTGATAAGGATGAAGAAGGCAAGACTGTGGATGTGAAAAAGTATAGAGGAATGATCGGGTCACTACTATATCTTACAACCTCAAGACTAGATATTATGCTTAGTGTTTGCCTTTGTGCATGCTTTCAATCCGATCCAAAAGAAAGCCACCTTTAAGAAGTCAAAAGGATCTTTCGATATCTTCACAGAACTATGGATTTCAAATTATGGCATCCAAAAACTAACTCTTTTAACATAGTTGGCTATTGTGATGATTATGTAGGTGATAAAGTCAATTAAAAAAACACAAGTGGTCACTGTCAATTTCTTGGAGGATGTTTAGTCACTTAGTCTTGTAAGAAATAGCACAACACTTTCAACAACTGAAGCGAAATATATATCAACTATCAATTATTGTGCTCAAATCTTATAGATGAAGCATCAACTCCAAGATTATTCTCCAAACTTTAATCATATCCCTATATTATATGATAATACTAGTGCAATAAATATTTCAAAAAATCATGTACATCATTCTAGGACTAAGCATATAAAAATCAAGCATCATTTTCTTAGAGATCATGTTTTAAAAGGAACCATTGATCTTTTGCATGTTAATACTAAAAATCAAGTAGTTGATATCTTCACTGAGCCACTCTCTAAAGATAGATTTTGTATATTAAAAAAAGACCTTGGTATGTGTAGACTATATGATATTATTTCTGTATAAATATTCTATGCTACGTTTTGGAAGGCTACTTCTAGTCCGATCCTTTAGAAGGCTCCTCTCAATCTAAGAACTCCTCGTAGTAAGCTCCTTTTACTTTAGAAGGCTCCTTTTAGGTTTAAGACCTCCTCTTAGTTTAGTAGGCCCCTTTTAGTTTAGAAGGCCCTCCTATTTTAGAAGGCTCTTCTCAGTTTAACATAGTAGAATACATGTTTCCTAAAGAAATGAGTCATTCATGGCATCGTTTCAGCTTTTAAAAATGCACACGTTGTTCTGACAGCTCTCTATACGTGTTTGATAGAAGATACGCAGACGATCACACTTCCTCTCTTGACGTGTATGATTGCCCATCCTCACACTAGATCAATGCTTAAGAATTGTTTAATATATCTGAAACAAACTTCTCTCTTCTACTCATCGTTGTTTTTTTTAAAGCGCCACTATTTTCATCTCTGCAACCTAATTTTCTGCCTTCTCTCTATTCTTTCCTTCAAAAACTCCTAAACAACAATGGGCTGAGCGAACTAAAAGGCACAGAAGAAAACCATGGCTTTAACTTTTAGCAATGAAGAAACTTTTGTTTTTGAGTCCTCTTCTTTTTCTCTAATAGTAGGTTCTTTGAACATTCCTACTAAACCAATCTCTGTTTCCTCTAAGCCCAAACTTGAAAAACACCCTTTCAAGAAACTCTAGAGGAAAGAAAAAAAACAAAATTTGGCTATGCTATCCCTAGAATCAGACTCAGACTCATCCTCTAAAAACTATGAACCTTCAGATGAACAACAATTTGTTTCTAACTTTAGTGAAGAAGAAGAAGAAAAATAAAAGGAAGAAAAGGAGGAGGAAGAAGAACAAGAAGTAGAAGAATCCTTGAGCGAGGGGGAGCAAACAAAAAAAGTAAGATTTCATATACCCATTCTTACTCTGACCACTCCTACTTCTTCCACTACTCCTAAAATTGATCCTAAGGATAAGAAAGTGCTTGAAGTGCACTAGGTTGTAAACGATGATGAATCAAGTGAAGAATCAGCTTCGTTAATAAGGAGACCATAGACCAAAAAAAGTATCACAAAACAAGCTCTACAAGAAGAAACTGCTAAGGCAGAAAAGAAAGAAAAAGAATCAAGCAAAAGAAAAAGAGAAGAGAGAAGAAAAGGAAAAAAGTCTATGGTCGAAGAAAAGAATGAGGACCCAATTGCTAAAGATGAGTTAGTTTTCGAAGAAACCAATTTTGAAGAAATCCTTAAAGCCAAAAGAACAAAATCAAAGAAAATCATCGTACTCCATAAGGGAAAATCCTTAGCTCCAGTAAAGTTGTTCCAATCGATGGAAGCTAAAGCAAGGAACAAGATGCGCTACAAGAAGAGAAAGGTGGTAGCAAGATGCATCTTGCCTCCAAACCTATTCGATGATAGTGATATTCCCATCACACCTTCTTTCTTGCTGTTAATTAGGAATACTTTCTAAAATTGGACAAAATAATGTGTGATGAATTGCTAAGATGTTTCTACACACACATGAGAAAAAAAAGAAATTGATGGGAAGCTGGCAATCATCTTATAGGTACGTGAGTGTGAGATCTTAATTACGGAGGAAATCTTGGGGAACATCTAGGTGTAATTCCAATTGGTAGGACTGACGTTCCCTGTCACAAATGGGACATTACTGACCTTGATATGGGAGAATTTGTAGACTTTATATGTGTGCACAATGAGAATACTCATAAAGGGAGACCCTGGTGTAGACACTTAGACCTACTGCCAATATACCTTGCATCCATTTCAGCTACCTCAATTTTTCCAAGGAGTAGCTCAGTAGAAAGATGCAGTCTCTTGGATACATACTTGGTCTACAATCTAATGAAGGGTAATAAGATGAACCTCCCAACAATGATTTTGAAGTTTATGGTGAACAAGGGAAGTCACAAGAATACCACTGGTGGCCTAACGTATGGGATGCTATTGATCAAGATTTTTGCTTATTTTGGAGTGTCTTTTGACAATTTGAGATAGTATAAACCTGCAAGGTTCCACTCTTCAATTCCTTACCAATTCGGTTACAAGCTAAAAGACAATTTGTGGGTGGAGAAGAAGACAGAAAGAGTAGCAAATCTTTTAGGTCTTACCACACAAAAGTCAGCTCCTATTCCACTCCATAGCACAAATGATCTAATCCTTCAACAACTGAAGGAAATTCTTTCTAATCAAGATCAAATGCGCTACCAAATAGATAGCATGCGACATCAAATTCTTGACTTACAGATTTTGCTTAGAAAAATGTCTTATTTTTCTTAATGACTCTGCTTTTGCTTGGTTTGTTCTCACATACTTACGATATTTTTTATGCCTTAGTTACTCTTTCCCTCTCTTTTTTTATAATGACAAAGGGGGAGAAATAGTTAATGATATATTGCACTTGATGATATATTTACTTTACATCTGTGGTATATTTTCAATATTGCCTTGATGATATATTATTTTGCTAAAATGTTATTAAACTTGTGAAGTTTAAATCTGTGATAAATAAACAATAGGCTCCTTCCTTTATAATTTAGGTTTCTTCTAATTATGACCGCGAATAAAATTTACAGGTATCTTTCAAAACCTTTTATTATTATTTGAATTTTGAAAATACGTGTTATTGTTTTTCATCATAAAAAAGAGGAAGATTGTTAGCTCAAGGTTTATGTTTAATGACTTTGATGACAACTAAATAATTTTTAAAATTCAAATTGGATTTATTTTCTTGTATAGGCAACGATATAATTCTTAAAAGGAAATAAAATCATAGAATAATCGCTTCATTTCTTGCAAGAACCCTCTTTATAAACTTACTTTTTTTAGAAATGGTTCTATGACATTTAGAAGAATCTTACTAATTCAAATAATTAACTCTGGAAGCCTTGACATAACGTTTATCTTAACATCTAAATATTGAAGATTTCAGTAGAGTAATATCAAAGATTAAGCAACAACTAGTTGAAGAAAATGTTTACTTAAGAAAGAGCCACTACATTTGTGAAACACATGAGACTTGCGAAATACCTTAGAGCATCAATATTATTGAAAGTTGTATCAAAATATTTGTGCTTTGAAAAAGTGAAATCACTCTATTAAAAGAGATTGTTAAATTCTTCATACATTTCTTGATGAGAGCTTATAGAGGCTAGCAAAATACTGCTAGTTCGGAAGGTTAAAGAATCTTGAAAAATATACACTTATGAGCTTGAAGAGGCTCGTCAAATTACTACTTGGCTTTTAAAGTGGAATACTCAAGTTGGATACTTTGGAACTAGACGTCGGCTTCGTTATAAGCTAAACCAGTATAACTCTACTGTGTCATTTTTCTCTCTTCCTTACTTTTAAATTTTCGCATTGTAAGTGAAAAACCGTAGGGGTAGTAGTAGTTTCGCAAACTTCAATTTGACCGTGGTCGTCTCTAGCACAAACAAAAATAAAAACAATCAAAAGTAAAACAACATATCAACATCAGAAATTTGGTAACACAATTCAGCACTCCTTGCCTACATTTGAGGACTCTCACCTAGATTAATACTTTCACCTAAGTACAATAGATTTACCCAAGGCTTTACTGAGCCGACACCACTCAACCCTTGACACTATCTCTCAACTTCACTTTTTGTGAAAGATTTTCAAACCCAATAACACGACTGACTCTTGTTAACCTCGTCAGAGGATTTTTCTTTAATACTCTTAATGAAAGACAATTAATAAAAATAACTCAAGTGATTAATATACTAAGAAAAGATCAACAATACACTTGAGATAAAAAAGAGAAGAACAACTTTTTGAAAAGTACAGCTCCACTGAAATAAATCTGGAAGTCGTCGCAATAATAATGACCTGATTCACACATAACTTATAATCAAGTCACAAAAACTTCTGCAGAAATCACAGCTGTAAGAATACCTAATAAACAACAACACATTAAAGAAAGCGCAGTACAAAACCATTCAGCCTACGTGATGTGATCCACAGAAATTCCAGCACAAAGATAACCAGCTAATTCTGGCAATTCAAGAATCAAGAGAGCCCTATATGTCTTTAACGCACAAGTCAAGAAGAACAAGTCTTGATTCAACAAACAATAAAACCACCACCGTGTATCTCCCACCTAAAAAGAACAACACACCTTCAGATATGTTTTTCCAAAAACCCAATTTACACTAACTACACCATTGACGCAATACCTATTTGATTCTCTTTTTTCATTATAAAGATATGCACAACTCTCACAATGACCCATACTGCTCACATAGACATTAGTCGTAGGTCACACACACAAGCTACACATGTTTATTGAAAACCACTTAATTCATAAGGCAAATTCCAACAATGCCCTTTAGCCCCCACATTCACGTAATGCATCATAAGTCTTAACAAGATCTAAATCTATTCAAGATAGGATTCCATATTATCTAGAATATTATCCAAATAATTATTTTTGAATCCAAGATAACAAAAATCTGATAAGTCTAATTTATAAAATATGCCAAAATAAAATAAGTAGATATATACACAATATATCTAACAATCTCCTCCTTTTTGACATATTTGTCACAAATACTAAGCTCCCCCTAAATCACATAATTGGACATATAGATATCAAATTCACAATTCATATGAACTCCCCCTCAATCCAACATCAAGTTCTAAAGAATATTCATAGTAACAATAATCCAATCATCCAAATTTCTCTCCCTTGGGACAAAAGATGCTCAAAAGTAAGACAAAAGATCACACATGTACCTTGAAATCTCCCCCTGAATGGAATGGTCATCTTAAACAATCTAATAATTCCCTTTTGGGACAACAGTGTCAAAACAAAGAATGCCTTCAACACAATCAATCTCAACGAATAAAGAAACATAAAAATCAACAGTAGGTGTAGCGGAAGAATCATACACACGCCAAGATGATAATTTACCACCATTCAAGACACCGAGAGATATGCCCGAAAGAGAGAGAGATACCCAAGAGAGAGATCCATACTAATGAGAGAGCTGAAAAGTCTTCGATAGAGCCAAATAGAAGTCACAATGCAAACTACTAAGAAGATGAGACGATAATGACAACATAAAAAGTAAAGAAGAACTAAAGAAAACATTTTTTTTACTTTTCTTTTCCTTTTTTTGTTTTTGCTTTTTTTAAAAATAACATCAAACTATACTTTAAAAATGTAAAGCACACAGTCCCTATGCCCCTCGAAGAAATTCAAACCTGGATTTTTTTCTCGTCACATTATCTCAGTTATCAACTGTCTGATTGACTTCTTCATCTGAGGTAACTAACTTATCCTCAGTTTGAACAATTTTTTCAAAAGCAGTAACTAGATACTTTCTTATTTTTCCTTCATTACGTCTTTGTACTCATACTTCACCCTTTCTAACCCAAGAGTGCTTCAGTAACATGGGTTGCTACTGGAAATTTAATGGAGAGTTTCTAGATTTTCGATTTTGACCCCTTTGAAACATAATTTGTAACATTTTGTAGCATCTCGACCTTATGTGCTCAATAACTCTACAAAAATGACATATGGGTACAAACCTTCGATTCTTCCTCAAAGTTTTTTCTTGGAAAAATCTGGATATGTCATCTTGCTCATCATTCACCTTGGAACATTCACCCTTATAGCCAATGCCTTGAAGATCCCCTTTAACTTTATCGATTTCCATTAACTTGTCTAGTTTTTCTGTGCCTCCATTCAACATTCTCAATTCCTTTTTGGTACTTGCTAATCTCATTCTAGCTTCACCAAGCTCACCTAATGCCAACTTCAATTTCTTTTCTAACCCTTGGATGATGTTCTTTATGGAGAGATTTTCTTCCTTCAATCTTTCATTCTTTCTACACGTTTTTACCTATTTTTTGTACATTAATTTGTAAGTCTCATAAATGTTCTCTGATACTAATTGAAAAACCATATAGGTTAATTTTTTCTCAAACTGTCTAATTTTACGTGATCGTTTTCAGTTGCTTCCTTCTTAGTTAATGTTAAGTAAGTAACTGGACTTTTGCTATGTAAAGCAACTAACGCAGCACCATTAGCGATTTCTTCTTCACCACCATATTCACTCTTGGATTCATTCTCACTCCAAGTGCTAGTAAAGGATTTCATTTTCTTTTCTTCAAAGTATTAGCACATTCGGCTTGAACGTTCCCAAAGCCTTGACATTCATGACATTTAATTCTATTCACCATTCTTTCCCCCTTGTGAGTTTTGGCTTGTTGTTTGAAGTTGTTCTTCAATAAGCTCCCACCGTTTTGTCCAAACTCAAGTCTATCCTTTTTCACTCTCTTTAGCCACTTACTGAACTCTCATGTTAATAGCTCCATATTCTCATTCTTGTTAGATTCATCTTCTACATCATTCATACCTTTTCCAGTTTCAACTTGTAGTGTCAATCCTTTGCTCCTTTCTTGTTTACCCCTTAATAAATTCATTTCGAAATTTGTAAGAATTCCAATTACCTTATCCAATGACAAATCATTAATGTCATGAGCCTCCTCTATTGCTGCAATTTTCAAAATAAATCTCGGCGGCAATGATCTCAGCTTCTTCTTGACAAGTTTCAAGTTGGAATATTTATTTTTGAGTTGATGTGCCTGATTTGCTATATCTTGCAATCTTTCATGAAAGTCCCCAATTGTCTCATTTTCATCCATCTTCAGTTATTCAAATCTCACATCTAACATCTGTAATTTTGACACTACCACAGATTTGGAACCTTCATGAATAGTTTGCAAAGTATTCCATGCTTCTTCAGCCCATTCACAGGCTGATATCATTAAGAAACGTCCTTCATCAACAGCATTAAAAATTGCATGCATTGCTTGTGAGTTTCCAAGCACACTTTCTTCTTCAACTCTTGTCCATTCAACTAGATTTTTTTGAACTGCCTCTCTTTTATCATCAGTAATTATGGGATGTGTCCACCCATATACTATCGAGCGCCAAGCTTTTATACCTTGAGCTTGGATGAAGACTCTCATAGGTGCTTTCCATGTAGGATAGTTAGATCCATCCAATAGTGGTGGTTTGGTGATTGATGCACCCTCTTTAGAAGCCATGTTCGCGAAACTAAGATCTGCACCAACTTGCTACCAAGTTCTAAATCGATGACCTCACTCTGATACCAATTGAAACTGTAAGGGGTAGTAGTAGTTTCGTAAACTTCAATTTGACCGTGGTCATCTCTAGCACAAACAAAAAAAAACAATCAAAAGCGAAATAACAGATTAACACTAGAAATTTGGTAATGCAGTTCGACACTCCTTGCCTACGTCTGCGGGACCCTCACCCAGATTAATACTTTCACCGAAGTACAATAGATTTACCTAAGGCTTTGCTAAGTCGACACTACTCAACCCTTGACACTATCTTTCAACCTCACTTCCCGTGAAAGATTTTCGCACCCCATAACACGACTGACTCGTTTTAACCTTGTCAGGGGATTTTTCTCTACTACTCTTAATGAAAGACAATTAATAAAAATAACTCAAGTGATTAATCTACTAAGAAAAGAACAACAATACACTTGAGATAAAAAAGAGAAGAACAACTTACCGAAAAGTCCAGCTCCACTTAAATAAATCTAGTAGCCATCGCAACAATAATGGGCTGATTCATGCATAAATCAAGTCATGAAAACTTCTGCAGAAATCACAACTGCAAGAATACCCAATCAACAATAACACATCAAAGAAAGCGCAGCACAAAACCATTCAGCCCAGGTGACGTGATCCACAGAAATTTCAGCACAAAGATAACCTGCTAATTCTCACAATTCAAGAATCAAGAGAACCCCATGTGTCTTTCACGGACAAGTCAAGAAGAACAAGTCTTGATTCAACAAACAATTAAATCACAATCGTGTATCTCTCACCCAAAAAGAGCAACACACCTTCAGCTGTGTTTTTTCAATAACCCAATTTACACTAACCACACCATTAATGCAACACCCATTTGATTCTTTTTTTCCATTATGAATATATGAACGACTCTCACAATGAATACTCACACTGCTCACATAGACATTAGTCGTAAGTCACACACACAAGCTGCACATGTTTATTGAAAACCACACAAAGCAAATTCAAACAATGCCTTCTAGCCCCCACATTCACGTAATGCATCATAAGTCTTCACAACATCCACATCTATTTAAGATAGGATTCCATACTATCTAGAATATTATCCAAATAATTCTTTTTGAATCCAAGATAATAAAAATCTGATAAGTCCAATGTATAAAAATATGCCAATAGATATATAAACCATATATCTAACAATAAGTTTGTATTTTCAAGAGGCTCTTTCTGTTTTTATATCGCAAGAGGTTTCTTTTGAAAATTAGCAGGCTCCTATAGAATTAACATGCTCCTTTCTTTTTGAGTGCTAGCAGACTCTTATCTTTTTTAGCATTAGCAGGCTCCTTTCGAATTAATTGGCTCCTTTCTATTTTAGCATTAACAAGCTCCTTTCAAATTAACAGACTGATTTCTTTTTCAATGTTAACATGATCTTTTTGAAAGTTTATAGGACTCTTCTATTTATAAATTTATTTTGTTTAGCAGGATCTTTTCGATTTGAAAGAATCTTGAATTTTTTTACACACAATTCACTCCCCTCTTGCTTGTGTTTGCTTTATCAAACAATTCAATCTCATCAAGCTTGGCTTCAAAAAGATTTTGAATATAATTGGGACATCCAATACCATAACAACATATCTTTTTACATAGCAATAGGGTAAAAATTGAATCAGGTTGCAAGCACTAACCTCTAAACTTAAAATTATTGTAATAACAACGATTTGTAATATAGGAAACTCAACTGCCAAAAACAAAATTGATCGCTAATTGGATAAAAATTGGTGAACTTATTTGATAAAAAAAGAAGACCAACAAGCCAATAACATACAAGAAGGATGGTATGTTGGCTTCAAACTGATTTTAAATTTAAGTTAACTAAATTAATAAATAAAATTTAAGTTAATCAAATATTTTAGTTTTTGAATTAGAGAAGATTAACTAATTAATTAAAAATAAAAAAAATCAGTCAAATTAAACCATAAGGGACCAACCTTTTGACATGCCTAGGTACAAACGTTAACCTAGCTTATGGGAACCATCCCGCTTGGTGTCGACGGTGATCTTGTGGAGATCGGAATAAATTAACTTTGTTTTGGTATATCCAAGTCTCGTAGAAGTAAACTGCTAGCTTTCAATTTTCTTCGGAATAACCATTGCTCGTGCTTCCACTGACCTGTTACTGACAACCATGATGAGTATTATCAAAAGCAAAGTCACATACCTTTGACTTCCCATCTGATATCTGGACTGAAAGTCCGACATGGAGAAAGTAGAGTTACAGAAGGTGTGTTTTATGTTTGTAACGTGTTCTTTATACTTGTAGAGACTAGAGAGAGTGGTTTGAAGGTGGAAAGGTCGGCTAGCTTCCACCAACTTTCATCAATCAAATATATTTTCACGTGTCGACTACTAGACAAGTCGACATCAAGATGATATAAATAACCAATATGATATAATTCATTTTAGTATTATATTTTTTAGGATACACAACAATATTACAATTTAGAATGACTTGAATTTATGAAAATTCCAATATACTTTCAATAGCAATGAAATTTATAATTATTATCTTTTAAACTATGTATATTAAATAAATTATTATATGCATCTAGTAACTCCCAAATTACATATTTTAATGTTTTCAACTTATAGAAAATAATGAATAATGACGAGAAATGTAATTGAGGATAATAATTTTTACTCAGTTTTTATTGAATGAATCCCAACCTATATATAGACTGTTCTATTTACAATTTATTATAACAGACTGGATGTTTGTAAACAGAAAAGATTCACTAGTAATAAGACAACAAAGAAAAAATATAAAAAAATATGGGCCAGAAATAATAAAAGACAAGAGGTTAGGCCGAAGTAAATGGACTAAGCTATCAGTCCAAAAGCCTTAGCCTAAAATCGAAAATTAGCTTTGTTCTTGACCAAAAAGCAACATCATGTCTTCGTCATCTACTAGGGTTCTCTCCACATATTCTCTACACGACGCCGCAGGCTGAACTTCTCTTGACAAATTTATAGTAGGTTTAGTTACTACAAACTATGTTGTAATAAAAGAAAAACATACGAAACTTCCATAGTCAAAAGGCTAAGTAAGTTTTCTAATATGGGCATGTGTAAAATGCTTAGAATATAGTATTTGAAAGATGGTCCAACCGATAGAGTTTGTTCTTTACATATTATTAATTTAAAAATATTATATTCAAGTTATGATTGATTGATGAGGTCGTCAAGAATTAGTTACAGTTTCACTTATGATGAGAAAGAATATATATACGAATATATATATATATATATATATATGCCAAAAAGAAATATTATTATTAGAATATTGATGGACAATACAGAAAACTCAAAAGCCAAAAGCTGGCACACACTTCCAACACATAGACACAAACATTACTTAAGTACATATCTGTAAACTTATATATATAAAAAAAAACCAAAAAAGAAGACTAAGAAGTAGTATGCAATCCCAGATTATGAGAACTGACAGAAAGGATGGAGCTTAGAAGAGGAAAAATAGCTCAGATTGTATTAATCGTAGGCTGGCTTTATAGGCTTTTGCGTACACGAAAGAAAAGTTTGTTATAACAAACTCCTTAACAGAACAGTAAAGAAATGAAGCATAAAAGACAAAAAATGTATGTGGGCAAGGC
>JANQBM010000003.1:4566439-4581118 GCA_025594535.1 Erythroxylum domingense
CCTGTACATAGACTCAAATGCTTCTCCTTTCGCTACTGCAATTGTCTTCTTTGCTTTCTGCTTTGCCATTTTATACCTTATTTTATTGGCCACCCGCTCTGCATCTGTTGTACTTGCTACCAGGTCTTTATATGCTTTCTTTTTCGTCTTTACCATCTCCTGGACCTCTCCCGACCACCACCAGGATTCCATCCGCTTGTCCCTCTGACCTTTAGAAATGCCTAGGAGTTTTGTAGCAGTTTCTCTCACTATAGGGGCTACTCCTTCCCACATCCAATTTGCATCTCCTCTCATAGCCCATGCTGCTTTATACCGGATTTGAGTCCTAAAACGATCCATTATGTCTTCTTTTAGATTCCACCATCTAATTTTACGATATCACTTAGTAAATCAATGTGTCCTCCATCTCTCAATCTCTAGATCCAAAACCAACAATTTATGCGGGGTTGATAGGCATGCAGTCGGGAGCACTTTGCAATTCTTGCACTATGCTCTAACTCGCTTCCTGACAAGGAAATAATCAATCTGTGTCTTGGTCGTGTTACTCTTAAACGTCACTAGGTACGCCTCGTTTTTCTTAAAAAAAGGAATTGGTTATCACCTGCTCAAATGCCACTGCTATGTCCAACATAATCAGTAAAAATGAGTTATCTCCAATTTGAAAGGTTTAAAATGAAATATAAAATGATAAATATATACTATTTAATATATCCTCAATAGCTTTTTATAATATCAATTATACCCTCAACCTTAATAACAAGCAGCAAGATTACATCTCATTATTTCTATTGAGGGTATAATAGTCATTCATAATTATTATACATATATTTCATTTCATTTCATCCATCTTCCTAATAACTTTTTATTATATTACAACATGAATCTTTTTATTCCTCACAAACAATAGTTTTCTAATATTAGATCTATTTACGTTCTATTATATTATAAATCATTCCATTTTATTTCTTATATTTAATCAAAGGTAGCCCAAAATTTTGGTCAAAGGTAGCCTAAAATTTTGGTCGAAGAATGTGATATTCTTAACATCTTTCGGTAGCTAAAAATATGATCACTTTCTTTACCAAAATAGTACAGTTACGTAGCTATGAGAAAAATATTACAACTTCAGTGGAATTGGTAACTAAATATTAAAAGGGTAATCACCTCTTTACACGTTCTGATTTTCCAAATTTAAAGAAAATGTCATCTTCGATGTTTCTGTTTGATGAGATTGAAACTGTAAAGACCGAATTCTTGAAATACGCCAGAAAGAAGAAAGTCCAAATCTAACTGACCGAACAAGAAAATTCAAGCAACAAGCCAACAACTTTGATTCAGCCTGTTGATATTTCCAGTAATTGTTTCCAACCATTTTCAAAAACGTATAAGCAGCTAGGAAGATACAGAATTTTGAAATGTAACACAAGGAGACAAAGAAAACAATGTCCAACAATCTGCCGTGGAAGGCCAGGCTTGGCTGTTTTATCATGTCCATAATCGCCAAAGCTTGTCTCCGCAAAAACTTCACCGTCAACCGCCGGATATGGAACTTTATTGATGTCAAAGCCTCTCCATCGAAAGCCCCTCTTAATGGCGTCAAATCCTCCGATATCATCGTTGATGAACACCGAAACCTCTGGTTCCGTGTCTAGAGTCCGACCACCAATTCCACCGTGACGAAAACAGCCACCATTCCTATGATCTTCTGCACTCATGGCGGAGGATTCTGTCTCGGCCAGGCCAACAGTTCAGCTATTGACGCCCACTGTCAGAAACTCGCTCATGAGCTCCATGTCGTCGTTGCTTCTGTCAACTACAGACTCGCCCCAGAACATAAATACCCATGTCAGTACGAGGACTGCTTCGATGCTTTGAGATTCATTGATGCAAATATGGAACACTTTCCACCTTCAGTTGATCCGAGTCGGTGTTTTCTGCTCGGAGACAGTGCTGGTGGGAATTTGATTCATCACGTGTCTGTCACAGCAAGCGAGTATGAATTCAAGAGGTTAAAGATTGTAGGGTTGATGTCAATACACCCTTTTTGGGTGGAGAAGAGGGGACTGCATCAGAGATTCGACTAGCGAATGCTCCACTTTTGACGTTGGAAAATTCAGACTGGTATTGGAAGGCTTTTTTGCCGGATGAGTGTGACAGAGACCACCCGGCGGTCAACGTTTTCGGCCCCTATTTGCAGGATATTTCCGATGTCAAGTATCCGAGTACACTTCTCTGCAGTGGAGGGGTTGATTTATTGCAGGATTGGCAAGTTTAAGTACTACGAAGGATTGAAGAAATGTGGAAAAGAAGTGTATTTGGTTGAATACCCAAATGCAATTCATAGCTTTTGGATGTTTTCCATGTTTCCTGAGCACTTCTTGTTGATGAAGGAGCTGAGGAATTTCATTGAAAACCAATCTGAATCACAATACTAATCTTGTGTTCGCGTGTTTATCATTGGAAATTGTATTTGGAATAAAATCCGAATGCCTTTGGATAACAACTTTGGAAGCTGAATGCTAATCAACAGTACAAATTCCATCGCTTGTAAAAAATAAATGTGAATAATGTTATTTTTACTGCAAGTTTTAATTATGCAAAGAGATACTTCAGCACATATTAATTTTTTTTTCAACAAGATAAAAAACATATCATCAACCAACATGGGTCTATTTCAGTTTAGAGTAATAACATCTTATCAAATAACTCAATCACGTAATTATTAGTAAAGAAGTTAAGTACTATAGGAAGTAGGCCTTTGTCAGAGTATCCAAAACATGCAATGCCACTTTCTCCATCAAAATTTAGTTTGTGTATTATAACCATACCATACAATGCACTAAAAAAGCCATGGATTCCAGTGGGATTGATCACCCCACTGGAAGGATTGTAAGAAACTATTTCAGTTCCATTAGAACCGTACCATTCAATGCACTAAAAACGCCATGGATTCCAGTCGGTTTGATCTCCCCACTCGAAGGATTGTAAGAAACTATTTCAGTTCTATTACGACGATAGGGGCCACCCCTCTTCACCAACCAAATATCTCCACCTTCCAGCACCTTCACAACGGTAACCATATTTTGCTTACCAAAACTACAAATCTTAGTCCACGAATCCCTCATCACCCATATGTTGCAGCACGCAGGTACATCATCTTTCGTATCGTCATTTTGGATAATGGCAAGATACCCCTTAATCTCACACAAAAACATGCAAGTTACTGGATCTGACAAGGCATCAGGCAACTCTATGGAATAGAAACACTCGTTCAAGACATCAAATGCCAAAATCACATGCTTATTATTTGCCCATGACCCCAACCAATGGATTGCTCCATTGAAGAAGAAACCAGTCGTTACATTACCGAAGTAAACACCCTCTGGCACCAGCCACTGTCCTCTGATATCCCTCCACTTGCCTTCTTTCAGGGAAAATACCTGTGTTTCGAAATCAAATTCCCCGCCGCGCACAGCCATCTTCACGACCTTGTAGTCATTCGAAACAGCATCAAACCCAAACCCCAAAATCATCATGCAAACATCTGTGAACTCGTGTTGTGGGACATGAATATAGCGTGTAATAACAGGATGCCATATGAATATGTCCTGAAGCAAACTGAAAATACAAATCAAGCTGTGGATGGAGCCTACCACCCATTGGTGGGGCATGTAGTAAGTGCGTATTTGTCGACCGTCAAACTTTCCAGGCTCCAAGCAGCGAAGTACAGGGTAAGGAAGGGCGTTCAAAGAAGAGTAGCTAACGACGAGCAAAGCATCAGAGTTGGGTAACGAGTTTGAGGAAGAGAGACAGGCGGGGTTATAATCCATACTGCCGATCATAGACTGCCATTGCTTGCACACTCTAGTGAACCTCACGGCGACCGGAAGCGGGAGCCTACACAAAATTTGATTCACAATATCCCTCGGCAATAAAAAGGTCGACATCTGGCGATGTGAAGAGAAAGAAAAAAGGCGAAGGAAAGACAAGTCTATCCTGTACAACGTTAACACTATCCAAATTGTTAATGATCCAAAATCTAATTCATGCCTTAATCAAATTACTATCTATTTATAGCACAGTAAGAAACCTTAATCAACAAAACTTTAAACTCATAAATACAATAGACTTCTAACGCAAATACAAGTCTTTCTAACTTATGTTTTATATTTTAAAACAGATTAAATACGTTTAGGAGATTGTAATCAACTACTTTTAAAGATAAAATTCAACTAGATTGATGTAAATTGAACATATCCCATTTCAAAATCTTCTTCCTCTTTTTTCTATCCTCTTTATCAAGGACTTCTTCACTAGAGAAAACTCTATCTTGCCGTAAAAAAGGACTCCTGGGCAGATAAAGGTTTATGTTTTATGCAATAATCCAATTAGAAAAATAAGCAAAAGTTATAAAGATTTGCCAGCTTACCTTAATTAATAATAATCAAATTTCAAATGAAATCCCAATCTTCTGTTAATATAACAAGACATCTATTACTAAATTCATAAAAAAGAAAACAATTCTATTAGAAGGATAAGGTTCAACCCATTTAAATTAGTACTTTGAATTCTAAACATGTTATATAAATATATGTATTATGTATAAAATATGAAATTCATTATTCTGTTAGAGGTTTGGTGCATATCGTCATCGATGTCGGTTTACTTGCCGGAAGATATTGTGGAGCAAATTCTGGCGAGGCTACCACCTAGAGCCATCCTGAGGTGTGGTGCAACGAGCAAACAAGTATATTCTCTGACCAACCGCTCAGGTTTCATCTCCAAAACCCTCTCTTATACCCTCTCATCAAGAAAGTACTCTTCTCAAGTTTTTTTCCTATCAAACTCTCATGACCAAGGGACTGTTTGCTCTCTCTACTTGGACCCCTACACTGTTGATGACTACAAATATGATATCCCTTCTCCATTCCCTACTGATAAATCTTACCGCTGTAAAATAATAGATTCCATCCATGGTTTGGTCTGTGTTCTTGTTAATTTTGGTGTTCCTGCCTTAGACCCTGCGGAGATATACATATGGAATCCTCTCATTAGACGCTACATTAAAACCCCAAAATGTAGCTTGATAGGTGATCCTTTGTTGGTTTTTGGATTTGGGTTCGATTCCATTAGGAATGACTATAAGGTTATAGTCATTGGATGTGACAGGGAGATATATTCTGAATTTAGTGTACAATTATATTCCTTGAAACAAGGGATCTGGAGGGACATTAATGAACAATGGCTGAACTCCAGTGGTATTTGTTTATCCCAATTTCCAGGTCGGCGTTTTCTAAATGGGGTAATTCATTGGCTGGCCTTCGGAGAAAACGACGAGAGTTTGCTTATTGGTTTCGATGTCTCCCGTGAGACTTTCAAAGCCATGAAGTTACCATATAATGATATATATCATACAAAACTTTTTCAGATTGGGGAATCCCTTGCCTGCTTTCACCGGCGTGCTCCAATCTTCAGCATATGGTTGATGAAAGATTATGGCGTGGAGTCTTCATGGACTAAGATTTACAGCTTTGAATATCCGGGATTTTCACCTTCAATTCTAGGGATCAAAGAAGATGGTGATTTTTTGATGGCCAGTCATTGTTTCAAAAGGAGGAAGGAGTTATTTTGGTTCAATCCTGAAAATGGGGCAATTACAGAAACCGGAATACGAGTCCATCCTTTTTTTTTACATGTTTCATCTTACACACAAAGTTTAATTTTGATGGACAAAGAAAGTGGTGCTCTTTCTTGTTAAGAGGTATTTTAGTAACTTTATATAAATTGAATATTTAATTTGACTGTATATAAGACCCTTTTAAGTATTTTTGTACTTATTTTTCTTCTTAATATTAATATTGCTTAAGGTCATTTATCTTAATATATTCCTTCATCCTAATGTATTCTTCTTTTGGGTTAATGGCTGGATTTTATGTGAATAATCATCTATTTACATACATATGATGTTTACACTACTTTGTTTAATTGAGTTGTGCTTATTAAGAATAACAGAAGAGTCTATATGAAGAATTGAAATAAGAGAAGTATAGAAAGGTTATAGATATGATTTTTTTTAATAGAACTACTTTTTGATACCTTTTAATTAGCATATTAGGGCCCCTTTTAGTTGTTGGTTGATTAGTTCAAAAATAGTTGATTAGCCGATTGACTTTATTGATCAACTATCTTTAGTATTTGGTAATCAACTGATTAGGTTGACTGATTGAAACTAATCGGTTGATTTTTAAAAAATTAAGAAGTAGCATTTTTTGTTGTCAACTATTAAATATTTGTTTAGCTGACGATTGTGCCCTCAATTAATTCTTGTTTTCTGTACCATCTTGATGCCATTTGTTTCGAAAATTATATACGCATGTTATTCCTTTACTGTCAAACTCAAACTTCATTCATATTCATCATCTAACAATTAATAATAATAATTAATTTGTAAAATTTATTTTCCATGTCTTTATTAATTTAAACATTTTAACTTTTTTTATTTATTTTAATAATTTATTAATTCATTACATAATTTATTATCTTTTACTAAAAATATTCAACGAAATACTAAGATATATAATATTTATATCTTATAATTTTTTTAAAATTATATCTTCATAAGTGATTTTACATATAAACATCTCTAACAAACAGCTAATTAAATGTTAATCGACAAACACGTCAATATTACAAACAAGAGTTTAAGAATATTATTGAAAGAAATTAAATTTAAAACCCAATCATTCCTCCTCTCCAGGTTTTCTCATGTTTAAAACCCAATCATTCCTCCTCTCCAGGTTTTCTCATGTCACCGTATGCGTACTTCTCTAGAATCGAGTGATTCCAGGGCTGGCAATGAACGAAGCCCGATCAGATCTGGCAGCCTGAAGTCTAACTTTGTCCGATTTTTTTATTTTTTATTTTTTATATTTTATTAAAAATATATAATAATATCATTTTAATAAAAAATAATATTTTTTATAATTTTAAAATTTTTAACTAAATCTGGGCTGAAAATTTAAGCCTATTCAAAACTTCATTAGTTAATTTCGAGCTAAGTTGGACCGAGTCAGATTGAATTGCCATCTATAGGTGATTCGTCGGCTGCCCTCAAGAGTATTATTTGTTTCGATGTCATTCAAGAGAGCTTAAAAACCACGAAGTTACTACGATTTATATTAGATAGCAAAATAAAAAAAAATTCATTTATATAAACATTTTGTAAATAAATTTACTTTTTCTTTATTAAAAAATTAAGAGTCATAAGTTTTAAAAATTAGGTTTGAGTTTGAATTATATAAAAAAAATTACTCGCTTCTAATTATTTAGAATTTTTTATAATCTTTTTTATTTACACTCGTTACAATAAATTATTTTCTCTATTAAACACATAATAATTTTAAAAAATAAGAATATGTGATAACATTGATATAATTTTTAGAAGTTCAATTATAAAAGGACAGTTATAACTTTTGTTTTTAAAAAATTATAAAACATTAATTTTATTAAAAGAGTTTTGAAATATTACAATTCTACTGGAGTAATAAGTTTTGTCACATTGAAATTAGAATTATATATATATATATATATATAGATAGATAGATAGATAGATTAAATCAAATACACTGTGCTATTAGAGGTTCAGTGCATAGCGTCGTCGACAATGTCGGTTTACGTGCCGGGAGATGTTATCGATCAAATTCTGGTGAAGCTACCACCTAGAGCCGCGGTTAGGTGTGGTGCAACGTGCAAGCAATTGTACTCTCTAATCAACAGCTCAGGTTTCATCTCCAAAACCCTCGCTTATACCCTTTCAACAAGAAATCACTCTGCTCAAGCTTTTATCCTGTCACCTTCTCATAACCTGAGTTCTACTATCTCTCTCTACTTGGAACCCTATTCTGTCGATGACTACAAACCTGATATCCCTTATCCATTCCTTACTGATAGACGTGACTACTGTTTCCTAATAGATTCTATCCATGGTTTGGTATGTTTTGTTATTATTCATTTTGATTTTCAAGACTTAGACCCATCGGAAATATACATATGGAATCCTCTTATTAGACGCTGCATTAAGATCCAAAGATGTAGCTTGATAGAAATTGATTCTTTGTTGGTTTGTGGATTTGGGTTCGATTGTGTTAGGAACGACTATAAGGTTGTGGTCATTGGATGTTGCAGGAAGAGATACTCTGAATGTAATGTACAAGTTTATTCCTTGAAACAAGGGGTTTGGAGGGACATTGATTGGCAAGGGCTGAACTCCAGTGGTACTCGTTTACACCGTTTTGCAGATCAGCATTACTTGAATGGGGTAATTCATTGGTTGGCCTACGGAGAAAACGATGAGAGATTGATTGTTTGTTTCGATGTCTTCCATGAGACTTTCAAAGCCTTGAAGTTACCATGTAATGATACACATTGTTCAAAGCTTTTTCAGATTAGGGAATTCCTTGCCTGCTATGATGATCGGCATATTAATGCTTCAGTCTCGGACATATGGGTGATGAAAGATTATGGCGTGGAGTCTTCATGGACTAAGATTTACAGCTTTGAATCTTCCTTATTATCACCTTCTGTTCTAGGGTTCAAAGACGGTGCTGTTTTGATGGTCAATTCTTGTTTCAAAAGGAGAAACGAGTTATTTTGGTTTGATCTTCAGAATGGAGTGATTATGAAGACTAGAATAGAAGTTCCTACTTGTTTTATCCGTGTCACATCTTATACAGAGAGCTTAATTTTGATGGATAAAGAAAGTGGTGCTGTTTCTTATGAAGAGGTACTTTAATGACATTCTAAGAATAGAAATTATTAGTATTTAATTTGAATATGTTTAATACCCTTTAACTGATCCTGTGATTATCATTCTTTTATTTAATAATTCTCCTTTAATCCTTCTTTTTGTGCTTTGTAAAAGATCCTTGCGAGTTTATGCTTAAAGAACCTCATATCTCTCTCTCTCTCTCTCTCTCTCTCGTGCACACACACACACACACAAATAACTATGTCTAGCCTTTTTCGACTTAATAACACTTTATATATTAAATTTATTTCAAGTACACTCTTTATTAAAATAATGTTTATCTTGAAGCATTGATTATTCTATCATTAGAAAAGCACTATTCTACGGCTAAAGTTTATGTTCGACTCAATAATCCAATTTGCATAATGACATCAAAATAGAAAAAATAACAAACTTGTTCTTTCCTATACCTTAACTAATACAAATCAATTTTCAAATTAAACTCCAATCTATTACTAACATTATAAAGACAAAAAAAAAGATCCATTAGTAATTAATTCATAAAAAGAAAAAAAAATGTTAAAAGAAAGAAAACATTAAAAGAAAAACAAGAAATATATGTTGCCAAACAGTCTACTGTATGAAGTTCTTTCAAAAAAGCTATCTTTTTAATTAATAGCCAAACAGTCAACTGGTTTCTTAGAAAAGCTTTTCTCAAAAAAACTCTACTGACAAAAATGTTGTTGTCTAAACAAAGCAATACAAATTAAATTCTATTTAGACCAAACTAGGGGCAAGCGTACCTCGTCGACAAGTAATATAAACCGACAAGAACCGAATATCTTATCCAAGGGATTTCAAAACACAAGACAATTAAATTAAACGAATCAAAATTACTCAGACGATCAAGAATTGATTTATTTGAAAATGAAATAAAATAGGTGAATTAAGGAAATATGCTTAATGCAAGGTATGAACTAAATACGACTAAACTTAACCAAATGACAAATATTAGCTAAGGTGCCAGATTTCAATTGGATTAGTGTTGGCCCCGGTCTCCATACGAATTTGATGGTGACTACGTGTCACCATTTGCTATTTATTGTAATAATAATAACAATTGGGGACACGGAAGTTTAGTGGTGGGATCATATCATAATTTTTGTGTTATGGACGATTATTGTGTCGTGTGTAGTTCATTAGCATCGACTATAGATATATTAGCCACTGAGCTGTTCAGCTCACCTCCAAAATTTTCTACTCCTCAGGTGAAGAACCAACATATCAATAGTGAGCCTTGCAAAGTTTTGGCATAACTCCAAAGATTTCAGATTTTGTAACTAAGTTAGTGACAATCACTTTTAGATGATCTTAGAAGCATGGCAGCATAACCATCATTGTATTATTTTTGCGATCATGTTATTGTTGCGACATTGTGAAGCAAAGTATGAAAATATGTATCACTTTGATTTTATGAATTGATAGTCATATATGTATGCAGAATTGTTATCCTATGAGATTGGTTGTGTTTTGAATGTTGGGTAATATTGTGATGGTTTGGTTATGGTAAATTGTGTACCAAAGGAGTTTGGTATGTAAGAAAATCTATGTTGGTTCTGGTCCTTGAGATTGGTATGAAATTTTGTTTGTGTTTTGATGAGTGAAAACAAAAAATATGGTAGTAATTTGATCTGAAACTTTGGGAAATAAACTGCACTGATCTAGGTAGATTTAGGCTAAGTGGTCTACATGAAAGTTGTAGATTATTTAGCTTTCTAACGCTATAAAGATCAAAATTTTGGATTTCAGATGCAGAAGTTATGACTCTTATAAGGTAGCTGTATTTGGGTGCATTTATGTATAATTGACGTATGAATTTGGCTGAAATGGTAACTTTATTTTGATGATTAAACCGTATCGATACAGGCTGAATGAGGCAATATTGTCTCATGAAAGTTTTAGGTCTTGATCTTAGCTTTCCAATGATATATAGTTTGTAATTTTTGAACTCACCTAAGCTTTTCCTTCTTCTTCTTTCTCTTTTTCTTTCTTCTTCTCTCCTTTTAGGTGATTCTCACGACTCTCACTCTTTTCTTCCTTCAAATTCACGATTCTTCTCTTCTTTCCTTTGTCTTATGCAATTACATACAACTTTTCATACTTTTACAATTTTACCCTTCCTTATACAAGAAATTCCTAATATCTCCTTTACCTTATTCTCTTCATCTTCTTTTAAGTCACACCACTATAACCCACGACTCCTTCCTATTTTGTCTTATTCATTTAAGACAACTTTCTTGTGTTTTTACCAATATACCCTTTCTTTATTAGTAAATTCCTATTAACTCCTTCACTTAATTTTAATTCTTTCTTTTAATTCCTACCATCATATAAAATTCAAAAGATACCTTATTAGACTCCAAAAATTCCTAATTCATAAATTCTAATCTATTTTCATGCTTGATAATTTAATCAAATACCTAAACTAAAATAAACATATAAAAATCCTAAAAGCGGGATCCAACAATTAGGCACTAAAACTTGTAACGGTGGATTGATTTAGGGGTTACTTCACTTAAGCAAGTTAAACCCAATATTAATAGGAATTCCTTTATCTTTTAAATCCAAGTTACCTACATGGTCCATAGATAATTTGGAATAAAAAGAAAACATTCAATGCAAGAAGCCTAAAATTAAGTTCGTTAATTCTAGATATCCTCATACAAGATTTTACAATTGGTCTATGCATTAGTCTCAAGTATGTCGCTTGATCGATTTTTCGACAAATCAAATCCCAATGGTTATGACATTCAATCATCTAAGGCCTTAATCTAGTTGATCAATCTAAATTAGGCTAAATATGTATTCAATCAAGCAAATAAAACAATACCACAAAATTTTTCCTAATCCAATATCAATCCTAACCTCAATCAAAGAAAACTTACCTATACATATTCGTCAATGTAACATAAATTATGGTTATAATATATAATTGCATTGATTAAATCCACAAAAATTAAAACAAATAAGGAATAAAAATAAATTAAGAACACCCAATATAGTCTTCAAGTGATGGATAGTAGTTGCTGTCTAAGGATTGCTTTTCTCTTCCAACACGCAACTATTCTCACACAATACACAACTATCTGCTCTTTTCTCTCGTCTCCTTGCTACTGTAGCTGATGGGATTAATAAGGAGGGGGGGTTTTCGGTCCACCCCCACTGTCCACGCTACACTCCAATGCAGCCCCACGCTATCACGCTACTCTCCTTGTGCTACCTTTACACAGCCCACTCTTCACTTCACTTTCACTATCACCTTATTCTCTTCTTTTTCTCACGCACCCAATGTTTTTCAACGTAGCTCCAGCCTCTCTTCACGCTGCTCTCCTTCTGCCACGCTACTCCTCTTCTGGTTCACTTTTTCGCAGCCCACTCTATTTTTCTCTCCTTTCTCTTCTTTAACACAGCCGCTAGCCTCTCTTTTCTGTGTTCACTTTTTTTATGTCACAAAAACCATTAGGGTCTTCACGCACACAAGCCCTTCTTCTTTTGGTTGAAACGTTTTTTTGGTCTTGGGCTGCTACGTTGTCATTTTATTTTGTGTCCAACTTCTTTGTTTTGTGCTTTAAATTATTTCGAATCCAATATGTGTCTAAAATTAAAACAAATAACTCTTAATTAGTGTAATTTAAACATCAAATGGACAAAAGTTTAGTAAATTATGTATCTGCCCATTAACAAAAAGCTCTATTGATATAAGCCCATCCAAATAGTTCAGCTTTTGGAGGATAAAAAAGTACTTTTTTTCACCCAAAAGCTATTTTTAAGAAAAATGAGTGTTTGACCGTAAAATTCAAAAGCACATTTTTTAATAGAAATGACTTTTTTAAAAGTTAAAACACAACTTTTTAAGAAGCTTAAATTTGGATCTTTTTAAAAAAGTACCTCATTTTAGCCTTTTCAGGTAGATTTTTTTCTGTCATTTACGTTTATAACGCAAACAGGTACCTTCGTCCTTTGTGTTCGATTTTCCTTCCTTCTTCAACTTTCGTCTTTTGCTTTTTCCAGTTAACTCAATATTAAGATCTGATTATTCATGTTGTTTTTGCAAACCCATCTTCAATAGGGAAAAAGTGACCATTGACTTCTCAAGGGACACATCCATCTTCTCAAGGGACAGACCCATCTTCTTAAGGGAATCTTCTACATAGTTGTTTTGCAAACCCATCACATGTGAACAATACTTGCCTTTCGATTAATTTTTGATTTGTGGTTTCTGGTATGATTTGTGGTTTCTAGTTTGCGTCGGCTGAACTTAAATATTAGGGATTATTATGTGGGTTTCTAGTTTGCATCGACTAAACTTGAATATTAGGGATTATTGTGTGGGTGTTTTGGGTTGTGTCTTCTGCTTACTGTCAGTGTACATTACATCCATTTCGACGAGGACAACTGCAGTATTAATCCTTCTACTCTGGGTAGAGAATAAGGACATGCCAGAAATGTCATGTCGTACACCTTCCCGTGCTGATCATCACCGATCCTTCTATCCCTTTCTTAGATTCATTCGAGTGAAGGCATCCTATCCCTAGTGTCTTCCTCTTGCACTTCTATATCTCAATTCTGAACAAAAAGAAAAAGAAATGGTCATTGGTAATTGATTTTTTTCTGCTGTCTAACAAGGGGAGGGTAGGATTTGCCAACTTTACTTGTAATTCTATTTCTTCTAGTAAACAAAAATACTATTCACATGTGATACTTTCATTCTCTTCTTTTTTAATTTCACATGTCACCCTCGTAATGTCCTCAACTAAAGCAAAATTTCCCATTATGTTAACGTGGGCACCACTCTGTGTGCCCCAATCTTCAAGAAGATTTGCTGGAGGAGAATTATCATTGTTGGATCCCATTTTTAGGATTTTTATATTTATATTATATTATATTTATTTTATTAAATTATCAAGCATGAAAATAACTTAGAATTTATGAATTAGAAATTTTTAGAATTTAATATGGTATATTATGATTTTTATAAGGTGGTATGAATTAAAAGAAGGAGTTAGTAGGAAATTCCTTTATTAAAGAAGGGCAAAATTGGAAGAAAATTTTGTCTTAAGTTAATAAGACAAGGAAGAGAGGATGTCGTGAGTGGGAAGGAAAGAAAAGAAGGAGAGAGTTGTGGAAAAATCTAGAAAGAGAGAAGAAGAAACCGAAGCAAGGAGAAGGAAGAAGAAAAGGGCAAGGAAAAAGATAGAATGAAGAGTTTCAGCTAAGTTTTTCTTGTTAGGTAAACCTTATTACTCTTTAGTTTTGATAGAAGAAAGAAGTAGAAAGAAGTAGGTTTTTATATAATGAAGATGAGGAAAGGAAGAAGAAGAATAAGAGGTTATCATTGTTGGTCCTTTAATGGTTAGCACCCCGATGGGCCAGTATGTTATTATTAGTCATGTTTATCGGGAGTGTTAAGTATGTATTGGTAAGGCAAAATTAGTGGTAGATTTACTACCATTGGAGATGAAGGGATTGAATGTGATTTTGAGCATGGACATTTTAGAAAAATATAGTGCCACTTTGAATAAAAGGCAAGCTTACCTAAGTTTATTTAGGCTCTAAAAGTAGAGAAAATGATGAAGAAGGGGTATGAAGCATACTTGACATATGTGGTAAACATGAAAGCAGATGAAGTAAAGTTAGAAAATATTCCAGTGGTCAAGGAATTTCTAGATATTTTTCCAGAGGAGTTACTAGGACTACCGCCGCATAGAGAGATCGAGTTCACCATAGAGCTTCGTCCAGGTACCGCACCTATCTCCATTCCACCCTATAGAATGGCTCTAGCAGAATTGAAGGAGTTTAAAGAGCAGTTAGAAGAGCTGATGGAGAAAGGCTTCATTAGGCCTAGCTCTTCGCCTTGGGGAGCTCCAGTTCTT
>JANQBM010000003.1:4584832-4632104 GCA_025594535.1 Erythroxylum domingense
AGAAGAATAAGAGGTTGATGTTTTCTTTAGATCTTAGTTTTTCTAGTTAGATAAAATCAAGAAGAGATTAAGTGTAAACTTATTTATGGATAGTTAGGTTTAAGGAAAGCTTTATGTGTGCATGATTAAATGAAATATGTTTGTTCTTAGGGAATCAAGAATATCGACGTCAATAGCAAGGAGAAGAGCAAGCTTGATTTTGGAAAATATCAAGTTAAATAGGTGGGTAATATGTTTATATTTTTGTGATGTTGAGCTAAAATTATGTGTATGTATGATGAATATATTTGTTTTATTAATGGTATATCATGTTGCTTTGTGAATTTCTGTGACTTTTATGTGAATGAAAAATAGAAAATTTAAGGAGCATGAAAGCATGCAATTATTATGAAAAGAATGAGTCTTGAAAAAATCTGTTATGTGGGCAAGAGAGAAATCCGTTCGTTAATCTCGTGCACGATGACCTATAGCCTTCTCCCGACTACCCGCTTGTGGCCACGAGATCCTGAGAAATCAAACTCGTTGCATTTTACGGTGTAAACTTCGGTTTCGCCGTTTTGTTCTACAGAACTCTCAAGCCATTGTGTTGTGCATTGCATTTTTGATATGTTAAGTTATGATGTATTTTGAGTGTTATGCTTGATGATAACTTTCAGCCAATATGTTCCTTGTGATGATGTATTATATTATGAGTATTCATATATGTTTGTGTATGGTTTATTATCACCGGCTATAAATATATTAGCCATTGAGCTCTCCGGCTCACCCCAAAATCGTCTACTCCTCAGGTGAAGAATCAGCAAATCATAAGCGAGTCCTTTCAAAGTTTTTGGCAACCTCCAAGAATTTCAGATTTTTGTAACTAAGTTGTTGTGAATCATTTTGGTAACTTAGAAGCATATCAGCATAAACATTTATGTATGTATTTTGTAACTATGGTACTGGTATGACATTTTTGATATGAAGTATGTATATGTGTATCAACTTTGTTGTTACAAATGAACAGTAAAAATTGACAGTGAAAAATGCAGAATTTTTTTGATATACGTATTATAGAGATATATGCAGTTTCTACTCCTTTTGTTAAGTTGGCTTGTGTTGAATGTTGTGAGAACTTGGATGGACTTGTTAGAGGTGAATTATTTATTAAAGGAGTTTTTGGTATGAATGGAATTGAATGTTGGTTCGGGTCTTTGAAATTTGCAGTAGGGATGTTTGTGATTAGATGAATGAAAAACAGAGAATAGGGTAAAATTATGATCTGAAATTTTAAGGAATAAACTGCATTGATATAGGTAGATTTAGGCTAAGTGGTCTTTATAAAAGTTGTAGATTATTCTTTAGCTTTCTAAAGATATAAAGATTGAAATTTTTGGACTTCAGACGCAAGAGTTATGGCCTTTATAAGATAACAGTATTGGTGTGAAATTTTTGCAGAATTAGTGTACAATTTAGACTGAAATGGTAACCTTTACTTAAATGATTAAACTGTATCAATAAAGGCCGAATTAGATAAATTTTTCTTCATAAAAGTTGTAGATCTTTTTCTTAGCTTTCCAACGATATATAGTTTGTAATTTTTGGACTTCTAGATTGAAAGTTATGATGTTTAGAAGTAAGAATGTATAAATGAGGCAGTCGCGATCGTGACACAGTTGTTTAGAAGTAAGGATGTATAAATGGGGCAGTCGCGATCGTGACACAGTACGATCTCGACAGTCCCAAAATTTCGGAAAGTTGCGATCGCGACGAGTCGCGACCACGACAGTCCGAAATTTTCCAGAAAATCGTGATCGCGACAGTCCCTATTTTTTTCAATGTCGCGATCGTAACATAGTACTATCGCGACTCCTCATGGACGTGAGGGAAAAAGTCACACCCGTGACTCTTTCTTCTCCAAACCATTTGTCACACGCGTGACTGAAGAGTCACGCCTGTGACTTTACTTCTTTTGAATTAAGTTTTTCCCATTACAAAACCAAATTGCAAATTAATTCTTTTAACACCCAAATCAATTATTCTTTGATCACTTTTGCTATGGAAAATTTTTCATAAAATTGTTGGGTATTATTTTACTTTTCCTATGAATATTTATTTATTTAATATAATTATTATCTATTTCTTTTATTTTGATATTATCAATTAATTGTGAATTTTATTAATAATTAATAGTTTATGTTAAATCATTTTTTTATAATTTAATTTTATGTCTAGAATCATTCTATGACCCCACCACAAATTTTCCTTGTCAAGACTTTAATTAAATTTAAATGTTATATTTTATTTTATTAAAATATTCCCAAATAGATTTATTATTATTTCAAAGAAATTTCAATGGTAACACGCAGTCGCCATAAAATCCATGTGGAGAACTGGGGCCAACAATCATTGCTATATATCAGAAACATTAAATAATCAAATTGTTATGCTTATTATGCTTTTGTCTATGTCATTCTTGTTATGCTTTTAATACTGAGTTCACCAAACATTTAATGCTTATTATGCTTTTGTCTAGGTCATTCTTATACTTGCTAAATTAATAGTTATATGCAGTGGGGATTTTGTTTTCTGGATCATTTGTTGTTGATAGAAAATTTCAAATCCAAGTCAAGATATTCAAGGTGAGGATAAATTGAAAAAAAGGGTTAAAGTGGAGTAGAATGATAGAACTCTTGAAACTCTACTCAAAATTTTTGTGGAAGAGACATTAGCTAGAAATCGACCAAATGGTCACTTTAACAAGATTGGATGGAAAAATATAGTTTCAAAGTTTGTTCATGAAACTGACAAGAATTATGAATACAAACAATTTAAGAATAAAAAAGGATTGGTAGCTTTGGACAAATTTAGTAGGTAAGAAAACTGGACTAGGATGAGATCATACTAATCAAACTATTGATGCAATTGACGAATGATAGGAAAAGAAATTGAAGGTAAGCAATTAAGCTTTAGATTTATAATGTTCTAATGTTACTTAATAGTTTAATAACTTAAACAATATTATTGTAGGAAAATCTCGAGGCTGCCAAATTCCGAACTAAATTTTTTAAACATATTGAGCAGCTGAATATTTTATTTAAAGATGTTGCAGCTACGGGGAAGGAGCTTGAGCACTTTCTTCAGGTTTTGTACCAAATGATGCTTATGCGCCATCTAAAGAAATCCTAGTTGATACCGATCTTGATGATAACTTTTTTAAAGGCTTTAATGTCAATCAAGAAATTGAAAATATTAACAATGAGATCAGTTCATCAACTCCAACTCTAGGAACTTCCACAAAAGGAAAGGGGAACAAAAAAAGAAACATGATACTAAAATAGGGGCAACAGAAAGGTTATGTAAACATTTGGACCGTATATATGATGTAGTAGAGAGTAGAACTTCAATAACCCTATTAAAAGAGATGTACCTGGTTGTAGCATTTCTGAGGTGATGGATAACTTACGAAGTATAAATGAAATAGAAAGGGAAGGTGAGCTGTTTATGTTAGCTACCAAATTATTTTTGAAGAAATAAAATAGAGAGATGTTTGTTGTGCTTAAGGATGTTGATCTTCAAATCGAATGGCTTAAGAAAATGAAATTATTATGATTTTTGTAATGAATTAGACATGTATTTGGTTACTAATATTGGACTACTTGTAATGTGTTGTATTGGAATTCGCTACTTGTAATGTATTGTATTGGACTTCTATTTGGTTAATTTTGTTGTAGTGAGTTAAATTGTACTTTATTATTATTGTGTTATGATTATTGCTATATTACCTTGTCATACAATATGCTAATTATTTATTTTTTATATATTTTTTGATACAGATGTCATCTTTTGATAATGATCCTGAATATAATGAAGAGATTGAAGAAGAAATTTTGCATATGGTTTAAATTGGAGTAACACTAACCATAGACCATTATATTAAATATTACATTAAAAACCATGTAGAACATTCCCTTACACTGGATGGATGTTTATAATGGAGATTCTTAATGGTCATAGAGATAGATGTCATCAACAATTTAGAATGGAGAATGATGTTTTTATCAAATTATGCAAATTGTTGATCGAGTCATATGGATTAAAGAAAGGTACAGAAGTAACAACAGAAGAGGTCGTGGCTATGTTTTTGATCACTTTAGGTCATGGACTTTGCAATAAAATGGTTCAAGAAAGATTTCAACATTCTGGTGAAACAATTTCTAGATGGTTTGAAATAGTAT
The DNA here is from genome assembly GCA_025594535.1 of Erythroxylum domingense. Taxonomy (NCBI): domain Eukaryota; kingdom Viridiplantae; phylum Streptophyta; class Magnoliopsida; order Malpighiales; family Erythroxylaceae; genus Erythroxylum; species Erythroxylum domingense. The sequence goes on from JANQBM010000003.1 coordinate 4,589,050, forward strand.
TAGAGGTTGTTTCAAGTATGTCGATTGATTTCATAAAATCAAAAGATCAAACTTTTATAGAAATTCTAAGCAAAATTAAAGATGATAAAAGGTATTGGCCTTATGTTAAAGACTGCATTGGAGCAATTAATGGAACACATATACCAGTTGTAGTTCTAAGGTCTAATTAAATAAAATATATTGAAAAAAAAGGCATTCCTACGCAAAATGTAATGGTTGTATGTGATTTTGATATGTGCTTTACTTTTACTTAGGCTAGTTGGGAAGGCATAGCACATGATGCTCGAATTTTTATAAAGGATTTGTATAATTATAGATTACACTTCCCTTATCCACCTAGAGATTTGTGAAGGATAACTTTATACATTCTTTTTATTTATTCTTAATAATTTAGTACTTCTTTATTTATTTATTTTTTAATTTAGAATGTAGGAAAATATTATTTGGTAGATGCAGGATATCCTTACAGGCAAGTTTATTTAGGACCATACAAAGGTGAGAGGTATCATCTTCCTGATTTTCGACGTGTTGGTCTTCCAAGTGGGAAGAAAGAAATATTCAATCATGCATATTCTTCTTTAAGATGCACAATCAAAAGAACATTTGACGTTTGAAAAAATATGTGAAAAATTTTATATCAATTGCCCAGTTTTTCTTTTCCAAAGAAAGTTAAAATTTTAATTGCTTTAATGGCCATTCATAATTTTATAAGGTTAAATGCTCAAAAGGATGAAGAGTTTTCTTCCTATGATAAAGATGATGAATTACTTCGTACGAATGAAGAAATCAATGAAAATGAAGACGTTGAAGAAAATCATTTAGATGAACTACAAAATAACGAGATGAATGATGCGAGAGAACATATTGCAAATCTTCTTGTATTACAATACAATGCATAATTTATTATATATTTAACTATTTACTCAAATTGAATATGTTTTTAGGATTATAATATTATTTAGCTTTTTATATGTTTTAATATTTATTTTTGATATTAGTTTTATTTCTTGCAAGAAAATGAGACATCTCTTTAAATAATTTCCTACAAGATAGCATTGAATTTGTCAAACAATTGTAAAGTAAATGTAAACTCATTGTTTAATATACTTTAAATATTATTTAGATGCATAAATAATTTTTATTACAAAATAAAGTATAGTTAAAATTAATAAAAGTGCTTTTTATTTTTATATTGCAAACAGTCTACTATACGAAGCTCTTTCAAAAAAGTTGTTTTTTTAATTGACAATCAAACGGTCAACTGGCTTCTTAGAAAAGTTTTTCTCAAAAAATGTTTGCTGACAAAAGCTCTACTGATATAAGTCCATCCAAACAGTTCAGCTTTTGGAGGGTGAAGTACTTTTTTTTACCGTAAAAGTTATTTTTGAGAAAAATGAATGTTAGATCATAATATTCAAAAGCACTTTTTTAATAGAAATGACTTTTTTAGAAGCTAAAATACAACTTTTTAATAAGCTCAAATTTGGATCTTTTCAAAAAAGCCCCTCATTTTAGCCTTTTCGAGTAGACTTTTTTTTCGTCATTTACGTTTATAATGCAAACAGGAACCTTCGTCTTTTGTGTTCGGTTTTCTCTTCGTTCTTCAACTTTCGTCTTTTGCTTTTTCGAGTTATCTCAGTATTAAGATCTGATTCTTCACGTTGTTTTTGCAAACTCATCTTCACAAGGAAAAAAGTGACCATCGACTTCTTAAGGGACACACTCATCTTGTCAAGGGAACTTCTCAAGGGACACACCCCTTACAAATCATGTGGATATAGATAGAATGATTTACGTGACCGACTTGCTTCATGCATTGACATGTGGGTGATGAAAGATTATGGCCTAAAGTCTTCGTGGACTAAGACTTACGCTGTGTTTGGTTACTGTTTTCAGTATGTAGAGACGGAACGAGACAAAAATTCAGAGACAGAACAGAACAAAAATTGAAGACAGTGAGGTGTTTGGTTGTGATGGACAAAACAGATAAAACTGTCTTCGTCTCATGAACAGAAATGTATTTGGTTGCAGTTGATAGAATATAAAAACAGTGTCAATGATTAAAATACCCCTGCAGTATGATATGATTGAAAATATGTAATTCATTGATTATTTTAAAATGAATGATTTGTATTAGTAAAAAAGTTAACAAATAATAATAATAACAATAACAATAAGAAATTAATTTCTTATAATAATAATAATAATAATAATAATAAGATAATTAATTTCGTATATTAAAATTAATAAAAACAAAAATATTAATAATAAAAAGAATAATAACAAGTAGAAAATTTATAATAATAATAATAATAATAATAATAATAGTAATAATAATAATAATATTAATAATAAGTTTAAAATTTATAATAATAATAATAATAATAATAATAATAATAATAATAATAATAATGACGACAATGATGATGATGAGTTTAATAATATAATTAAGAATGTCAAATTGCTTATATGGGAGGAGGGGTATTTCTGACATTTCCTTATATGTTTTATTTTTGTACATGAGACAAGAAATTTTGTACTACAGTCTTAGAAGGAACAAAAATTTTCTACCTTTATTTTTCGAAGACGGAACAAAAATAGATAAGGACAGCAAGTAAATACAACTGTAAACAAAATTATTATGTCCTTATCCTCTGTCTTTTTCGTTGGTAAAGTGACCATCCAAACACTTCGTTACAGCTTTGTGCTTCAGGTCGTATTACCTTTAATTTTAGCGGTGAAGGAAGATGGTGACATTATGATAGTCAATTCTAGTACCGAAATGAGAAGGGAAGTGACCAAGCACACTGGGATATTAGACGCTTTCTTTGTTTTACGTGCTTCGACTTAAGTAGGGAGCCTAGCTTTGATGGACAAAAACATTTGTTTATTGAAAACAAAAGAAAATTATAATAAGATAAAATTTTATTTATTCTATTGAGTAAATGACTATTAATTTTGACAGAATAAGCATATAAAATCTCACTCATTATAACATTGTATTAGTCAAGTTATAAAAGGATAGTTAGTAGTATTGAGAATTAATTCAAATTTTAAAATAAGTCTTAGTTTATTTTTAATCTTACAAATTTTGTAAGATGAATTTCTGATTTTATTATACTTTATTTACTATGATCAAAATATTTGATTATATGCATGATGGGATAGAATGATATGACTTCAGTTGCAAAGTTTATCCCAAAAAATCCAACAAGAAGAAAGTTTCATTTTGTAAATAATTGAAACTCAATTTTTCCATTAGAGGTTCAGAGATGTTGGATTACTTGCCGGAAGAGATTGTGGAGCAAATTCTGGTGAGGCTACCACCTAGAGCCGTCGTGAGCTGTGGTGCAACGTGCAAGCGATTATACTCCCTAATCAACAGCTCAGGTTTCATCTCCAAAACCCTCTCTTATACCCTCTCAACACGCAAATACTCCTCCTCTCCAGGTTTTCTCTTTTCACATGACCTTGGTTACAATTACTCTGTTTACTTCGACCCCTACACTGTTGATGACTACACACATGGCATTCCTTCTCCGTTCAATGACAAATCTTACAATTATTTACTACAAGATTCCGTCCATGGTTTGGTCTGTGTTGTTCAATTACGTTGTTGGTGTGATTTCGCTGATGTCATATACATATGGAATCCTCTCATTAAACGCTACACTAAAACCCCAAAATGTAGCTTGAAGGGTAGTGTTCGAGATATGTTCTTTGGATTTGGATTCGATTCTGTTAGGAATGACTATAAGGTTATGGTCAGTGCGTGTTCCTCCCAGAAATTCAAGGTTCAAGTCTATTCCTTGAAACAAGGGATTTGGAGGGACATTGATGGACAGTGGCTGGACTCCAATCTTGTTTCTTTTAATGGCCACGCAACTCAGCGTTTCTTGAATGGGGTAATTCATTGGTTGGGCCCGGGACAAAACGATGAGAGTTTGATTATTGGTTTCGATGTCTTCCATGAGAGTTTCAAAGCCATGAAGTTCCCGGGTGATGTAAATTATTCACAATCACAACTTTTTCAAATGAGGGAAAACCTTGCCTGCGTTAATCATCGCAATTGGTCAAATCGAGGACGTCACAATTGGAGTTCAACCTTTGACATATGGGTGATGAAAGATTATGGCGTTGAGTCTTCATGGATTAAGATGCACAGCTATGAATTTCAGGGATTTCCTTTAGTTTTAGGGATCAAGGAAGATGGTGATCTTTTGATGGTCGAGTCTGACCACTTAAACATGAGGGAATTACTTTGGTATAAACCAGAGAACAGGGTGATGAAGCGTACTGGCGTACAAATCATTTATTGTTCTACACATGTCTTGACTTACATGGAGAGCTTAACTTGGTTGGACGAAGAAAGTGGTGCTATTTCTTATAGGTGACACCTTTGGGAGTGACGTTATAAGTTAATGGTTAGTATTTGATTCTGACCATTCCTTCTCAGTTACTATTTGCATCTTTACTGTTATGAATCGATTGTAAGATTCGTATCAATCAAACAAACATTGGTTGTTATGTTCTCATTATCTTCAAACAAACATTGGTTGTTATGTTCTCATTATCTTGCCTTTCTTTTGATTTCTTTGCTTTCTTAAATATACTGAGATTTTAAATTACGGATGACTATAATGGTGTGGTTGATCATTCTGCTTCTCCTTAAAAGTCATAGACTCCTAACATGACTATCCCACGAAGAACTAGTCACGGTATAACCAAATTTCTTTAAAACATAAAGTAACATTTCCCTTGACCTTGTTGGGATTAAGTATTAATCTTCAAAATCAAAACTCAAGCCGGCCCAGGTAGTCGCATTCCTGTTAGTATCTCCAAAACCGAGTCTTTCTCAAACCATTTTAACGGTGTGAAGGCTACACGTACTCTTACACCAAGCGAAAGGCAGGGACAAAGCCATGGACATACAGACAAAAATGTCCAGCAGTCTCCCATGGAAGGCTAGAATTCTCTTTTACATTACGTCCATAATTTTCAGAGCCTGTCTCCGCAAAGACTTTACTGTCAATCGTCGATTGTTGAGCTTCTTGGACTTCAAAGCCTCTCCATCAAAAGATCCTCGCAGTGGTGTCATATCCTCCGATGTTATCGTCGACAACTCTCGCAGCCTCTGGTTCCGTCTCTACACCCCCATAAATTCCGCTCCGGAAGCCTCCGGTTTCCCTGTTGTTATCTTCGCTCATGGCGGAGGATTTTGTCTCTTCACTGTTGACTCTCTTGGTTACGACTCTCACTGTAAGAAACTCTCCGATGAGCTGCATGCCATCATTGTTTCTATCAACTACCGCCTTGCCCCAGAACATAAGTATCCATGTCAGTACGAGGACTGCTTCGACGCTCTCAAATACGTTGACGCGAATTTACATCACTTGTCACCTTCTGCAGATCTAGGACGGTGTTTTCTTCTTGGAGATAGCGCAGGTGGGAACTTGATTCACCATATGGCAGTCAAAGCAAGCGAGTACGCGTTCAAGAGGTTAAACATTGTAGGTTTGATGTCAATACAACCATTTTTTGGTGGAGAAGAGAGGACTGAATCGGAGATTCGATTAGCTCGAGCTCCATTGTTGACTTTGGAACATACAGATTGGTACTGGAAGGCTTTTCTGCCCCATGGGACTGACCGAGACCACTCGGTGGTCAACGTTTTTTGTCCTAACTCGCATGACATCTCCGGTGTCAAGTACCCTTCTACACTCGTTTGCATTGGAGGGATTGATTTGTTGCAGGATTGGCAAAGAAAGTACTATGAAGGATTGAAGGAAATAGGAACAAAAGTGCAGCTGGTTGAGTATCCAAATGCAGTTCATGGATTTTGGATGCTTTCAATGTTCCCTGAATCTTCATTGTTGATTAAGGAGTTGAAGAGTTTCATTGAAAAGACATGTATTTCACAGTAAATGAGAGCTATTTCATAAGAATAATTATGATTGCTTTGAAAGTAATAGTTGCAGAACACTCTTTTTCATCTGAGTCTTAAGCGATTATGATGGAACTTTGAAAAACAAGGAAGAATAAAGATGAATATCATGAAATATTTTCCAAAGATTAGAAGATGACGTTCAGAAGTTTTGGGAGGAAAACCAACGTGGAAAGCTTGAATCTATGACGTGCGATGTTGTTACAAGTTGTTACCCAACTTTAAATTAAGAGAATAAATAGCATGGATGAACGTGTTTCTAGAGGGGTTTATAGTCAACTATGAGTTGCAAAGTACAAGTTATCAAATGTATGCAAACCTATGTCATGTCCCACATCGGATAGGCAATGGGAAGGGTCCTGGCTTATAAGCGTGAGCGCTGCACACCTCATTAGGTGCATCTTTTGAGGAGAGGGTAATGGACACGTGACAAGTGGTATCAGAGCAAACCTATTCCCGATTCCGATGTCCCGCCAAGCGCCCCTTGGAGTAGGGTAGGCAGGGGGCCCACCTGTGATGAGGGCGTCACAGTATTGGGTGGGGGAGAATGTCATGTCCCACATCGGATAGGCAATGGGAAGGGTCCTGGCTTATAAGCGTGGGCGCTGCACACCTCATTAGGTGCATCTTTTGAGGAGAGGGTAATGGACACGTGACACCTAGCACGGAATGCAAAGAACAACTGAAACAGAAGAAACAGACTTGATATTTGAGACAGTCTCCTCTGATTGCCCAAATACAAGCCATTTGTATATTAGATTAGCCTTCATAGCTTTCACGTCTTACCTAGCTCTGGTTTGATTGTGGAAGATGGCTTGCTTAAACGAGAAAAGTCGTATTCTTGGTTGGTTGCTGTCATACTTTGAAATATCTCAAATTAACATTTTCAAAGAGTGTATTTTTTTACGCAAAAGAATGGAATACACGGCAAAGGTTCAAGAACAAAAAGTCTCCTTTGTGATTTAACGTACACTCATTTGTTTAACCATAATAATAGAGGGGAAGCATTGACAGGAAGTCGTATATTTGAGAAGGTCAAGAATTTCTAAATGCTAAGCTCATCATAACTTTTCCCTGCAGTTTGGTGGCCAGACCAGAGGCAGAAGTTAGCTAATCTCAAGATTTTCAATAACATCAACATCATAAACCAAACATCTTTAAACAGGTGTACCAACAAGTTGTTGACAAAAGGCTAATTTACGTGCAAGAAACGCAGAAAAGATCCACATTTCATTATACGAGGGAAACGAGTTTTTTCCTCTTTGATGCAAACAATACTAAATACAGAAAATACCATCTCTGGAAGCCATATACATATAGAATGAAGAATAGCTGAGATTCCCAGCCTAGTGACACAACTATGAAACAATTCAAGAATGGTATAAATTGGTAAAAAGCTCCAATTCTGACAAAGGGTTATGCCAGCAATCTTCTTGAACATACCACCCCATGGTGCTTGTCACCTTCTAAAACAAGTCCAAACAAAAGGAAATTTTAAACTAAAGCCATTCAATTCAAAGGCCACACTCCACACATCTGCATCAAGCAAACTGCTAGATAGAAAAACAAGGTGTAGTCTTTCTAAGATAAGGACAATTTTGCAGCTATTTTGACAGCCAAATGCACAATAACCTCAGCAATTGTAATATATACACATCAAATCGTAAAGTGGGGTTTCAATTGGTCAATAATCCCCATCTCCAATCATTAGAATACATTACGAACACAACCAATCATTTGCAGATACCTGCATCAGCACATCTTAGTATTAGGATTGCCACAACTGCAGAGAAAGTGCAATTAAAGAGAACGCGAAGCAATGAGTGGCCTATTGTTACAGTTTCGACAATTAGAAAATGTATCATGTCAATGTTAACCTAAAAATGACAACCAAACAGGGTAGCAAAGAGATACTAGCATATTCACAGAGAAACAGATGAAATGGGAGAACAGAAAACATTGGAAGTAAAACCATAAAGTCAAAATAGAAAAGAAAGATCTTCAAAGAAAATAGCGAAGGAGATATATAGGCTAGTCAAAACGTGTATAACACTAGATTCTAGTTAACTAGAGAGCAAAAAGCAGCACCAGATGGCAACAAGATAAGCAGAAGAAGAGGGGCTAAGATCATATCTTACCTAAAATAAGCAGTACTCACAGTGTTTTAGTACGAAATAGCACCACTTTCATTATCAAACAAAACTAGGCTCTCTGTTTGAGCTCCTGCATAAAATTCATCCAAAATGCCCCTTATTCCAGTATCCATAGTGGCTCCAGTTAAAGGATTCAAAGAAGCTAATCCACCTTCATTGTTCCTCCCCACACCATTCTTGGCAAACAGAATATTACAATTTCCACTCATCCCTAAAACTGACTCAATATCCACCTTGCCATGAAAACTATAGATCTTAGCCCACGAATGATGTACACCGTATTCCTTCATCACCCAAATTTCAGGGCACTTCACAGCCTTTCCTTCTACTGCCGCACATTTGTAGTGAATAACACCAACACATCCCTTAATTTCAGAAATAGATAAAGCCCATTCATTGATCAAATCATTTGGGAGTTCCATCTTACAGAAACTCTCGTGAAACATATCAAACAACATAATACAAGTCCTACCATTTTCATAGGCCACCCAGTGGACTGCTCCATTCAGAAAACACTGAGACAAATCATACCTATAAACACAAGTCTCCAACTCATCAGCACTAATTTCCCTCCACAACCTTTCTCTCAAGGAATAAACTTCCACTTTAGGGGGGACCTCAGAGTGGCCCAGTCTTCTGATGTAAACCATCCTCAGAACTTTATAGTCATTCCTAATTGAATCAAACCCAAAAAAGCACAACACCGATTTATGACCACCCACGTCCCCGAAACCGGATCTTGGCACAGGCAGCTTTATGTAGCGTCTGATCGTTGGATTCCAGAGAAAAATTTCGTCGCCGTAAGTGTAAGGCAAACAAAAAGGGGAGAAATAAGAGAGACAAACCAAGCCATGGATTGAACCCAATATGTGATAATACCCTCTTTCAGGGTGGGAAAATGGGAAAGAAATTGGCAGGAAAGTAGAGAAAGAGTTGGGGTGAAAGTGAAGAGAATAGAATTCAGCAGACGGGGATTGAGTAGAGTATCTCAAAAGCAGAGGAGATTTTTGGTTGGGCGTTGCAAGAGTGAAAGCAAGACGAGAGGTTATGAATTCATGGCTGGAGATCAGAGCGTTCCATTGTTTGCACACGGCTGTGCATCTCACGACGGCCGGAATTGGCAACCTCAACAAGATTTGGAAGATGAGCTCTTGAGGTAAGTAATCCGACATTAATTTGGTAGCTTCTTGTTGTCAGAGAACTGGAGCTACGTGTGAGATAGTTACAGGATAAGAACGATGAACTACTATTTTAAAGTTCTTTTTTTTAATTATTCTTTTGTAGGCTTGCTTGCTTCATTGGTTTAAGGTATCCCACTCCCACATGTAATTTAAAACTTGAATTGGCAGAAGAATATCCTAATAGCAAACTTGTGAAGATCCTAAAGAAAACAGATTGCAACCATATTACATTCAAAACAACTTTACATTCTAATAAAGGAAAGCATCGCCTCTTGCGTGACCACAAGTTTTTAATAAGAAATAGCACCACTTTCTTTGTCTATCAAAAGCAAGCTCTGTGTGTAAGCCACTGCATCTACTTGTTTGAAAGCGCCTCGGATTGCCGTACCCTGGATTGACTTATTCACAGGATCGTAAAAAGCTATTTCAGATGCATCATCTACTTGTCCAGTAACCTTCACCATCATAAAATCGCCATCTCCGTTCATCCTTGAAACTACTTTAAGTTCTGAAAGTGCTGATACTTTATAAACATTAGTCCAGGAATGCCTCACGCCATACTCCTTCATCACCCATATGTCGCAACAATTAAAAAGACCATCGCTTTCTTGTTCACGTCGATAATGGAGTACGGCAAGCAATCCATTCAACTCAAGAACACGTAAATCCCAAGCACGTGCGCCAACCAACTGCTCTGGCAATTCCAAAGTACTGAAACTCTCAGAAGAGATATTGAATAAAAAAATCGAGTTCGTTCCCAAATCCGACTCTATCCAATGAACCGCTTCATGTACAAAGCACTGAGACGAATCAAATCTGAGTACGGTATATGGCTTCACCACCGCCTTATCTTGCTCGATTTCTCTCCAGGAGCGTTCTTTCAACGAACAAAGCTCTGCCCTTATTTCAATCTTTATTCCGACGAGTCCGTAAGTAATCCTCACAACCTTGTAGTCATTCTTAACACGATCGAAAGCAAACTCTGTAATATTAGGCAAGAAATTCCAGGTTTTGCTAGCTAATTTTGGTGGAGGGAGCTGAATGTATCGTCTGACCAGCGGATTCCAGATATAAACCTCGTCTGTACAAGTAGAGAGGCAGACCAAGCCGTGGATTGTACCAACAAAATGGTAGCCGAATTTTTCTTTTGGAGGTGATGGGAAAGGGAAAGGGATGGATTGGTGATCAGCGAAAGTGTTGGGGTCAAAGTGTAGAGAATAGTGTTCAAAAGGATGGGATACTGTAGAGTAGGCAAAGAGAGTAGGATTGGAGTTTCCGGGTAAAGAAAGTGCAACAGAGAGGCGAGAGGATATGAAGTCATGACTGGTGACAAGAGAGTTCCAGTTTTTGCAGACTGACGTAAACTTTGCAAGAGATGGGATTGGTAGCTTCAACAAGATTAGGTCCATCAACTCCTGAGGGAAGGAGCCTGACATGGCTTGCAGTTTGTCTGTTAATCCGAGAAGCTATTGTGTTTCTGTGCAAACAGCAGAACAGAAAACAACTTTTGTACTACTTAGAATAGTGTTGTTGTTTGTCACGTTCTCAATAACTAAGTTGACTTAAAACACTTCAGGTTCAAACGACAAAAACTATAGAAGTTTAGATATAACTCTTCCATTCAGTTACTTCATCACCAAGACGATATTGGTAGAGCATATCCTGAAAATCCGAAGAATTCTCAAAACAACTTATGTTGCACAAGAGCCTCTGCCCTGGATATTTTCTTAACAAAGCATTAGTTTCTTTAATATCATCTTTTGAACATAGAAAAATGAAAGTAAGAAGTCATGTCATGTCTAGCCAAGTAACTCTTATTGCATGTTTATGTGCAATAGCTGCTATATAAATTAATCTTAGGTTGGGGTATACAGGCATCTAAGTAAGCACGAAATTAGCCTGAAACTATACAAATGACTGTTAAAAAGAAGGTGAAGGCAAAAGCAAGGGTCTAGCAATCAGTTTATCCCCAAGGCAGCAAGAGTTTCTGAGATATCATTGACTTGATAATTTTCTTTCACAAAGCCTATATTAGGGCTTTCAAGTGGCACTACGTCTTCGCTTTTAAAGTTGTCTTCACTGCGAAGAAGCTTCTCACTGCCACACTCTACACAGTCTCTTACAATAATGGTCCTGTGGAGGCCAACCAGCAAGTCCTCATAATCTGTGTCCCCTTTCTCCCCAGCAAAGACAACCATTCTAGACAAGTCAATTCCCCATCTAACTGAGAGGTACCTGTGTATATAATTTTCAGTCTTAATGCCAAGGTTTTGTTGGTAGCCTGGAAAACATAAAAGAACAGGTCTAACCTTAAAGCTTGTATCCTGGAAGCAAATAGAGGGATCACGTTCAACCTTGAAGCTGCACGTGTATAGATAAGGTTGCACCGAAAGCCTCTCATCCGGAGCTTTTGTCTGAGATCATCTACTTTTCTGGCCTGTCATAAACTTACATTAGCATGTTTGATGTCAGGTAGCTCTTTCTAGCTCTATGTATTCATAAAAATTTCTCACCTTGGCCCCGGGTTTGATGCTACAAGAGTAACACCTAGAAGTACATGCTTTACTACATTCCACGATCTCATCTTCAGGTCCATCTTCTTTCCTAACCAACCTTGTTACTGTTGACCCTATATTCTCACCAGGCCACCTATACTCCAGATGAGCTTCGTAGGCTGCGTCAGGGACCATATCTCTCCATGGATAATACAGTTCGCTCCCACTGTTGCATACGATCGCATCAAAATCCTCTATGTTTACTGGACAATTACTCAATGCTTGTGTAGTCTCTTGTAAACTCGAGCCAGACATTAGCACAAAACCTGTCCTATTTAATCCCAGACTCAAGCCCGCAGCTTTCATTACATTCTTGATGATTTCTTGGAACTTCTCTGTGATCTGTCCATTACAACTGTAGCAATCAACTGCTATCACGAAGAGTATCTGCCTTCTGCCAGGACTGTAAGCGACAGTAGCACCGCCATTGGAAGAAGCCATTTGGGTGATGGCTTCAATGAGCTTCTTCTGTCTGGATGCTGCATCTAGTTCTCCATTTAGCTTCGAATCTCCCTCTATTGAGAATCTTAAAGATAGGTCTTCCACGTCCCTTAGAGAGTCACTCATTGGTTCTTCAAGAATTGGTGTGATTTCTAGGCGGGCCGTCGGGTGGCGCTTCCTGCAGTGTTCAACGTGGGAGAGATAATTACGGCAATGCTCCGGCCATGAAAAGCGATGGATGTTTTTCAGGCCATTTTTCCGGCATTCACTCCAGAGGTTTTTATCTGCCACAAGCTTTAGAAGAGCATCTGCAATGGCTTTCTGATCATGAGGATCAATGAGGAGGCCATTGTTAAGTGCCTGTTAGGAGGATACTCTCATTGTTACTTTATCAGAATACATCTCTGCAACTATAGCATGCTAAAATTCCAGAAAACTATACTATTTATCACAACATTAACAAAATTGGGCTAGTCTGTAGCCTGTAAAAGGGGAGAAGAAACTGAGGTGAGTCTAGCAGTTTTATGCAGATCCTAAAGTTCTTACATACCTCCTAACACTAAAAATAGAGGAGGAAGAAATGAATTATAATTTCAAGAAAACATAAACAGAACTCATCATCTTACCTTTAAAATATCCACTGGTCCACCATTTTTTGTTGCAACTACAGGTAAGCCATAAGCTGCTGCCTGCATATATGAGTTAGAGTAGATAATGAAACAACCAATATTCTCGGTGAGTCTGTGTGAACATTATCTTCATTAAGTTTGAAGCTAGCACAACACCTACCTCTATCAATGTGAGACCAAATGGTTCTACAAGAGCTGGATTGATGAAAACTCCCTTCAACATACAAAAACGATATACAATTATTACTATCAGCAATAATTAAATTGTGGCAAAGATTAGCAAAGGGTATTCCTGACAGGGAACAAAATGTTTGTACCTTGGTTTTTGCAGCCAGACGATAGATGTCAGGAACTTCAGATTGCTTGTGATGCTTAGGATAAGCCACTTGACCATACAAATCATACTTGTCGATGAGCTTGAGTACGGTTGTAAGAACAACTGAGCTGCTATTAGACATCTCCTCAATGTCATCTCTGTTACCAAGTATTAGAGTCTGCAGACGAAGGTACGGTGCTTAGGTACGTTGTTTAGATTTAACACGAGAGAATGAACTGCTATGTGCAAAAGTGAAGTCAAACACTGTATTTACCAAGTTGGCCAGCTCTCTCAGGGGCTGACATTCACCAAATGCCTTGAGCAATGTCGTCACGTTCTTTTTCGGGTCAGGGCGGGACAGCGCAAGAATGGTTGGTTTGTGAGGATTTGTGAAAAACCGCATGACCTGGTTGCAAAATTCAATCAGGGATGTTTAGCAAGGATCATGTTACATATTGATACACCGAAGTTACTTATTGTTACTGAAAAAACCTGACAACAATTACGTTACCTCAGACCATATTGGAGGGAGGTGCCTTTTGTTTTGGGATCTGTCAGTGCTAATCAGTGACTTGAGATCACCTTCCAACGAATCTTGTGCCTTGACGTAGCTAAAGTCCATGCCTGGAGGTATAACCTGGCCATACATTGATACAGATATAAGACTGACTCCAATTTCCTGTGCAGCATATGCTAGATATGCCTGGAAAAGTAATCTGATTTTTTTTTTTACCGAATTTGTTAGTAGGATGATAGCAAATGAAGTTTAGTAATTGTGATGTATTGCAGAAGATTATTATTATGTCTTGCTATAACATCGTTCTTATGAAGTTGCAAGCGGAGGATATTTCTCTTACCACCATCCTCGGCATGTATCTTCCCAGGCAACTCACTCCCCGCCGTCTTCTAACCCTTAGCTTCCTCTCCAACTTGAGATCGAATCCGTCATATAGGCCCCATTGCTCTTCAATTTCTTGCCTTGTGCTGGTCACCACCATCTCAGCAGCATCCAACCCCAACTCCTCAGCCTCAATCCTTCTCATGATCTTGTAGGTAGCATTTATGTCCTCCCTTGAAAGCCTCCCTTGCTTCAGCAATTGCTCAAACTTATTCCTACCCAGTGAGTGCCCTGTTAGAACCATTGGAACATTTAATGTCCCAGACAAATGTGCAGCTACCTCTCCAGCATCAGCGTAGTGACCATGTATCACATAAGGCCACGTTGGCTTTCCTCCATTCACTTGTTCACCTAATGCTCTGGCCATACTAACAATGTGGTTCAACCCCCCATCAACAAATTCGTGTATGTAAGGCCAAAGTGACTCTTTTGGTATGTACCTGTGTCATAGATGTTGCAGGTTAGGACTATCTACTTAACAAATGCAACAGAAGAGAACATAAAGCTCAAGAATTTGGATTACTTGTCACGAGGGCCGCAAGGAATGCGGATAATGTAAGCTCCACAGCTCCCACTCCCATCGGTTGGACATGAAAGCATCTCAATTGGCTCACCGTAGCTGTAGTCGACCTCCGGCGAAGCAATTTGTCTGGTCAGGAGATCCACACGATATACGCCCTTAGTATTAGCTAAAGCACGAGCTAGTTCAACTACATATTTCACCTGTAATCAAAATGCACTTAAGTCTCTGGATGTTGACACTTGATGATTACTTCTAGGATAACTAGCCTGTATGTGATGTTAATACCTGACCACCAGTGTCAGAATCCCTTCCAAGTTCCATGTTTTCTCCGCGAACCAAACCGTGCATACTACATTGGAAAACATATTTGGAATATCAAATACAGTAATTGTATTTTCTCGAGGCTGGTAGAAATTAATATCTCTGCAATTTTCTTTTAATATCTCTGCAATTTATCTTTCTGCTGTAGTTTCATTGTCTTATATTGACATGATGATGGTGATGCAAAATACCTTATTAGTACAATGTAAAGATTCCTTGGCTTCTCCTCATCAGACCATATCTTAATATCAGAGTTGATCCTGATAAAATCCCGAACAGGTTCTGCAATTGTGGTCTCACCCTTCTCCTTCTCACCCTCAGATAACTCAGAAAGATCTTCTGCAGCATCATTTCGTCCTTGTTCACGCTCTAGCCGTCTTTTTGCAAGCCTTTGTTCGTCGTCCCATGTTATCTGCAATTAGAACTTTCATTATCTACATTGTCATTATTCATGGACTTGTCAAGAGCTCCTCAAATCATACTTCTAATATTTGATTAATGCCATATATTTTAATCCAAAAGGAGAAAAATAAAAGAACATAAACTGGCCACAACCTACTTGAAGTTCAATCAAAATTCAATCAAGTTTTAGAATGTTTGGTTCGATTTCAGGTTGTTTTAAAAAAATTTTGAGCCTAATCCGAACCCGGCCCTACTCGTTGCCAGAATCTAACCTGTTTCTTTCTGCGGGCAAGATGCCAAATTCGCCAGCACATATTCTCCAGCCTGTTACTGCGTTCACGAGTATTCCTTGTTGCTATCACCTGCACTTTCATAAATGTCAACATCACCATCATATCACTCATCACAAGTTACTTCTCATGCACTACCCAAAAAGATTATAAATTTCTTGCCTTATTCGTGTATGCAACTCGTGCATGCTCTGAAAGTTCTAACTTCTTTAAATTGGCATCACTTGCACGCATATAGGATTTATTTCCTGAAATTTACCAATAACTCAAAACTTGGTGTTCGGTGGTTTCTTACCTTTCCAATTGTTAAGTCTACTTAAGATACGTTTTGTCTTTTTTTTTTATATAATTTTCATACTTTTGTAGGTTCCATGCATAATTTTGGCATTTTAAAATAGACTAAAGAAGAAATCTTTGTTAGATGCTGAAATCTTTACATATTCTTATCTCAACATTATTCTTTGTCGTTAATAGCCCATTTGCTATTTGTCTTTGTTAGATTGTAACTAAGTAATACTCATGCTTGTTTTTACATTCATTTCATAAATCAAACCCCAAGTTAAATTAACTAGAGGTTTATAGTCATTTATGGTAGATGGAGTTTAATCTAAATGCATGGAGAAACATATAAATTAACTTTCAAGGTTAGTTTTTTTTTTTTTTGTAAACACTTTAATACTTCTTTTTTACGACTCTTCGTGCTTTTCAAAAAGAAAAAGAAAAGAAACATTACTTTAAATACTTTTGATATATATTAACTCTACCTAAAATTAAGAGACACTTCATCGATGAACATAAAGTTAAAAATCTCACTCATATGAAAATTTTGGATAGGTCTAATATTACGCTGTTTTACTCCTAACTATTAAAGAAACTGTTTCCGAATTGCACATTTAGTATAATAAAAACTAATAAGATTCTAATATTCTACTCATAAACTCAACTCATAACCATTATATACATAAAATGTGCAAAAGACAAAATCTGCAAGTACAATAACAACTTTGACACGCTTATTATTATATTTATTTGGTGCAAAAGACAAATTCTGCAAGTACAACAACAATTTTGGCACACATATATATCATTATATAGAAAGAAGATATTTAATAGTCTACACCACAATTAGTCATATGGTATTTTGAAAATAAATACATTCGTAAAATTATTACTACATACCATAAATTAATTACTCTCAGTAGTTTATTTATTATATTGTTAATTATGTCTATGAAAAGTATTAGAGAACATTTCTGGAAAAAAGAAGGTCAATTAAAATATCGTAATCAATATAGCTTTTGACTAATACTGTACGTCCAAGATCAAAGTTCAAAATCAGAGACGCTGGAAGCTTTACTGGTAGCTTTCCAAGTCACTTGAGTAATATAGATGGAGTCGAGGCAACGAATGGTGTGTATTTGAGGTCAATAATTTGATAATTCCGTAGATATCAATAAAGTTTAAGTTAAGTTAAAAGCTCAAAAAATAACAATATGAATTGCTTGGTAGAATAAAAATCATGCATTGATGCATTTGTTTCATGAAAATAAAATCAAAATTTTTATTTTTTTTCATTATAACAATATCTCTATGTGAGCCAGAAAGAGAGAAAGATGAGAAGAGAGAAACCTTAACCCAAGTCTTGTGAAGATCAGACTCATCAAAGCTATTGATGACTTCTTCCACAAAGTACTTTGTGGGACTGAACGACTTGCTGTCTTCAGGACTGTTATCTTTGCTGCTTTCATCTCCAAACTTAACAACCGTCAACTTCCCATCTTCTCTTTTCCTCGCCCCATTCCCCACATCCAAAATGGCCTCCAAGTACCCATTTAGCCATTCGTTTCCTGCTGCCATCTATTGATCACAAAGATATATATACTTCACACAAATATCAATACCTATATACTATAGTATACATAAAATGAAACAGTTGTTAAAAAAAGTGAAGTAGAAGAAGAAGAAGGAACATGGTTTCAAGAGAAAAAGGAGGTATATAAGGGTAGAGGGAGAGGCAGGGAAAAGGGTCTGGTTTCAGAGGCTCTTTGAAACCGAGTTGGTCGTGAACAAGGCACGCCACTTATAAAGGGTAGCAACTCTCTCTTTTTGTTTTGTTTTATTCCTTCTCTTCTCAGTTCTCTCTATACGTGTATTAGATGTGTTTTAAGTTTTCGATAGAACTTGTGTGATATTGTAGCAACTAGCTAGGATAGGGTTACTCTTATATTCCTCCACTGTTGCATTACTAGTCCAACATTATTCTTTTTATTATCATCTTTATTTTTCTGATTCCTATGCTTTGATATATGCTCTTCAAAGCTCGTCCCTCACTTGGCAAAGCGAATAATGAAAGTAGCTTAATAAATTGGGTATATTTACAGCATATCCAGGCATAACCATTCATTGGTCTGCAAATAATCAATCTTTGTTTATAAAAGAATACGGTCATAACATGGGTTCAAGTATATCTTATTCGATTATAGTATAAGTAAGGTTCTATTAGAATTTAATCATTTATCCTTGTTTGAGGTTTCCTTGAACTTTGATTGGTACTCTTGTATGTACATATATCATCATACATGCATGAAACCCTCTTCTTATTTGTTAAAAAAAATCGTGGGCTAATTATGCCACTATAATTGCTTGTGATTTGACATTTTTATTTTAATCAATATATTTTCAAAATTATCACTTAATTTTATATCATTTTTTAGTTATCATAAGATTTTATCCGTTTATATTTCATTAATTCTCATCTTTTTCACTTAAAATAATATTATATTAAAACTTAAGTTTTCACTTAAAATAATATTATATTAAAAATTAAGAATTTTTAAACTACATTAGTTTAAGTAAAAATAAATAATATATTAACATAATATAAATTAAAGAATTTGTGTAATTGTGTAATTAATGTAAAATTCATGATATAATAATAGTTTCTTCATACTGATTAAAAATATTTTTTAAGTGTAAATATATATATATGGATGTGATCATTTGAAAAGAAAAACATATATAATATTTACTAATAAATAGTTTATATCATTATCATTATTTACTTATTTGTTTTGGTTGGTAGAAGATTATGGTGTAAAGAAAATGAAAAGCATTTCGCAAGTAGGGAAAGAGAGCCAATGATAAAACTATGTTCTTTTGTGTAGAGGACAGAAACAACGAACAAACTAACGTCTTAAGAAAGCAATTGACTTCTCATCATTCTGAAGCAACGAACTCATACTTTGAATCGAACAGTCCCATAAGACTAATCTCTAAACATTCGACGATCCCATCTTAATTAAGAAATTTGCATATTGGTTACCTTCGCAAAGGATATAAAAAAGAGAATAACACCAATTACGAACAAGCAAGTTACGAATGTCTCCAACAATACTAAAGCATAGATGAGTATGCGAGCATGATTTAGTTATCAAGTAGATTGCTTCCTGCGAGTTAGTTTTCACTAGCACTTTCCGATAATCATGCTCATAAGCCAAAGTAAGCTCTTGTTGGATGGCTTGCAACTCAAAATTAAGATTGGTAGTATGGCCGATAAATCCCGTAAAATCCATTAGCCAATGAGCATAATAATCTCGCATAATCCCTCCAAAACTAGTGTCGTTGAGAATATTCTCTTTCGTTACTTTTCCTTTTGAGGTAATTAAAAAAGATGATGCAATGGTATAATTAATAAGTTATAATTTCAGAGAATTCTGACCAAATAAAAAATAATTTCTCTTTTCTATATTATTAAACTTTTTCAAATTTTACATTTTAGCGAGAACTTCACCAAATATTGTTATTATTATAGAGTTTTGATGTAAATGTAAGACCTTCAATCTTGCCTCTAGAAATTGACTGAAATTATGTGTATGTCATTAAAATGTTTTGGCCTCGTCCTATGTAGCCATAAATTAAATTGGATCATTAAATTTAATGACCTCATCCTCTAAAAAAAGACATTTCTTTCCATTCTCAAGTTTGGCCTACTATGACATTGATGGTAATTGTAAGTACTAAATGGCAATTGACATTGATGGCAATTTTTTTTCGAGACTGTTGGAGATCTTTTCTTTTTTTTGTGTGGACGAGTAATGCCTTTCTAATTTCACAAACATTTATTATATGCCATAGTGATTCAATGAGAAAGGGTCTCTTCCAAGATAATTCAATTGATCTTTTATGTTTGTTTGTTCATAAATATGAAACTCAAAATTAAGTTAAGAGTATTTATCAAAAATAAATCTCTAGAAATTAAATTCTTCATCACGGAAAATTTCAAGTGTGTGATATAGCCTTGCAAAATGGTTCAAATACGAATGCTTATTTGTTCTAAAAGAAAAGCAACAAAACTAGACTTTAGGTCTGGTGGTTCAACAAAAGGTGGCAGCTATCAATGTTCATTAGTGACCGACCATGTAACTTTTTCTATACATACGCACTCGAACATAATGAAAGTGGTTCCCAAGTAGATGTGAAGGAGCCTATAATTCAGTAGAGCTCTGCCCATACAAGCAAGGAAGTATCGAAGAACAATTCACAATGTTGAATAGACTCAGCATATTAGAATATGTTGCATGGCATCAGATACCTTAAGAAAGGGCATCGGCATGACAAAGAACAATAACCCCATGCACTTGGCTGACTGTCATAAGATGGAGAAATGTGAACATGTTGCCAAAAAGTAGTGTATAGCACAAGAAATAAGCAAAGAATCTAACAAAAAAGTAAAGAAAAAAATGAGATCAATGAAAGGGAAGAAAATAAAGGTGGTGTGGTGGGAAGTTGGACTTGTATATGAGGAAAGGGCAAGTAAAACCAAAGGTAATCAATTGCGAAGGAAAGAGATGTGGGTGTATGGACATGGAAGTTGTGAAGGTTACATCACCAACATATGGAGAGAGTTCAAGTGGGCATGGGCAAGCTAAAAGCAATTTGAGAAAAAATTACTAAAAAAAGAACACTATTTGGATATTTCAGGAATATCCTTTTGATTACATTTGTGGCCATTCATGATTCAACACCTTTTCTTGGTTTTTATTTATCTCTTGCCCTACACACAAAGATAGCCACTTGCAGTTTCATGGAGATTTGACTAGGAGCAAAAAAGCATATTATTTGCACTTACTGTAATTTTAGAATTTTGATTGGGTTTGATAGGTCCTTTTATTCACAGTCAAAACAAAAGGAATAATCTTGGGAGTCTATAAAAGCTCTAAGACACCATGGCAGCATTCTCTTGTTGGAACAGAATGACATAATTGGCATTACCAGAGACGAGGCAAGGATTTTAAGCAACAGACGTTATAAGCAGCAGCTGATAATGACTGTAGAGAGAGGAGAAGTCATAATATTTATGGCTTATTTCTCCACTGATTGTCTTCTTTCATTAAACTCAGTTCATGATAGAAAATGATTCTTTGGTTATTCTGGAACTGCTGTTGAGATAATATCTTTTACAAAGTTATCAAATTTCAGAATATCTACATGGCTGCAATGAAACTATAAAGCTAAACCAGGTTACAAAGAAAGCTACCTGATCAAATTCTTCCAAAAGAATATAATGCACTCCCTCCCTATCTAAATATAAGAATATTGCAGATAAATATCTTCTTGCCTTCGGTCTCAAGTGAATACATCTGAATCACTTGGTTTCTTTCTTCCATTTGATATTATCCTTGCAAAGAAAAACCTTCCTCAAGACATACAGTTCTAATGTCATACATGATCTGTTGCAGTAAACTTGGATTGCTTGTAACAACAGCATCCACTTTATCAGACAACATTTTATGCATGGAGTCAATATCATCAACAGTCCACGCAAATACCTTCTTTTTCCTCCTATTAACAACCATACAACTATCAGGTACATATATTTACAAATCAGTTAGCATATAAAAAGTCATGAATAGCTCAGAATGGAATTCATACCTGTGTAAAATCCTGACAAGTGTTTCATCAATCAACAGATGATAAACACCAACTACCCCTGCTCCTTTCATCCTTAACAAGTTTGATCTCACACCTGTATTGGGATCAATCATGACAATGTAGCCCACCTGAATAAGGATCAAAGCATGCCAGTCAGTTGCAATTTTAAACATAAACTTTACAGAACCCATTCTTGTTTTATGGAATTAGGTCATGCTGATGACAGGTAATTACCAAGAAAATATTCTAAAATGATTTACCGTAACGTTTGATGACAATTTAATTACATCCCTTGCTAAAGTGTCACTTTTTGCCCAAATGATGCAATTCTCGCAACGTGCCCTCTCAACCTGAAACTTCAACTTGGAACATAAGGGCTTAAATGTAAACAAAACTATGTCAAGAAAGAGAACTTCGGTAACGCATTGGGAAAAGAAACTTGGTTTCTGCTATGTTGACTGCCGTTCTAATCAATTGAGTGCATGTACCAGGAAAGTACTTATAGTTAGTGCGCAAGGTCAACTTGTGAAATCTGTTAACGACATTTTGGAGCTAAGTCATTGACAACACCATCATACTTTGTATTAAAAAAGACTTTTCACCAACAAGTTGATACATCACCAAATAGTCATCTAAAATTAGGTGTATCTGCTTCAGAATTGAGATTCATGGTTAGATTTATCAAGACATTCCAGAAGAACAAATTGTCTCAAGAAGTAGCTCAAGCCATTAAAGCTACCACAGACCACTGACCAAGTAATTTCATCAGCAAAAGCAAAAGGGAATACAGAATTTCTCTGTTTAATGAAATTGAAATTCTGTGGGCCTTAACAAATGAGAACGACCCATGTCACGTTCAAATTTTCATTTCCAACTAATGAAAACAGAAGTTCCAAGACATCTCATATACAAGCTGTGAAAAAGAAACTTCCAACTGACATCTCGATAAACATTTGCCACATCAAACTCAATTCACTCAGCTCCAGCATATTATCTCTTAGTTCATCAAATAGTGCTGCTACTCCACTGATTTCCATCCTCATTCTTTAATCTAGCCGTAAAACAGTGAACATGGCTTAAATACCCTTCCTCTCTATGTCTATATTTTTCCTAAGAGAGGTACAGTTGCCAGCATCTAGGTTTGACTTATTATCTCCTCTATAACTAGATAAATGGCAATCTCCTCTTCAACAACTAACCTTTCTTGCAGTGGCTCTACATTCATATTAGCCACATTGTGTACATGTTCTCATTCTCAGATACTCTCCCAAGTAAAAAGCTTGCTTCTTCTCTAAGATATTTGTTGCTTGATTACAATAATAAGGTTCCTCTCAAATGTAGGAGATACTACCCGGCATGGAAAAGGCCACGGAAAGACAAGTTTCAGATTCCAAACCTAATCTTACAAAGTTATACTACATTTAGAAACAGTAAACTAGTACTTCGTGAAAGAAACAAACTGTGAAAAATGAGCCATATTATTAAAATATTGCTATCTGGGATGATTGAGCAGATCAAGGGAACCAAGAGAATGAGAAACTCACAACAGAAAGAATATCCTTCGCAAGTCCCTTCTCATATGATGGAGGCCCAACCTTAGCATCCAAAATCACATGCCGAACTGAACCTGATATCAACTGAACAATATAGAAATCATACTTAATTGTTCCATGAAAGTTGTAACAAATATATGCATGTAAATACATGCACACATATATAAAAGACAAAACGAATGGTGATGCATGGTACATCAAATTTGATTTAGAGCAATTACATCCCTTGTCATAACAATTAACTTAGAGGGACTGTTGAAGCAGGTCCATATCTAAGTGAAATGAATGGTACCAAGGAAGGGAGGGGACATCCAAAATTACCTTCAATGCATCTTCAATAGTAGGGATCTTTTTGTCATTAAACTCCTGGGGATGTGGCACATCTAGTTCACTAATCTACGACCACCAAAACAGAAAAAAGGAAGTCAAAGTTACTAGCGAAAATGCAGTATTCTTTTGCTAAGCGATACTGTTGGCTTTCTAGTAAAGCATTAGAACCAATGGTTTTTTGTGTTAGTGAGCATTGACACAATATTTTTCACTACATGACCATGTGACAAGCATATATAAGAAAAATGGCAAATCATGTGAAGGCAACAGTTGGAAAATGATCATAAAACTAAATTGACAAGAAATAGCATCAACATTATACTATAGCACATTCGACTTTGGAAAAACTTGTAATGAAATTGGAAACTGTTTCAGAAATGCAGCAGGTCTCACCTCTTTCATGCTGTATTTCCCAACCTTGGAAGTAGCATTACCAGTTATCCGCTGCAGATCCCTGCCTGCAGGAATTAAAAATCAAATTTCCATGCAAAGGAAAGTGATTTCGTATATTAAACTGACCGTGTTATGCTACATCTAGGAATCCAGATATATGTGAACACTACTCCATAAGATTGAGGAATCTAGAGTTACAATTTCATGGTAATTTCGTGATATTGGGGAATTAGGAATTTTCAAATTGAAGATATTTGATTCCATGCCTGACATATGCAACATACTTTGCAGCAATAAACTAGCCAATAAGTGAATGCCAAAAAAGTGATTAGAGCTGTTTTTAATGCCCAAAGGACATCTAATATATGTACTAATTATTGAACATCTTTCATAAATTGCTTGACCTGATTTCTTACTAATATTTTGTCCTATTTAAACATTTTCATGAAAGAAAAGTGCAATAAGAATAAATCATCTGTTTCTAATCACAGCAAGACTGATAAATTCAAAATTATTGGAATGTCTTGTCTTGTTAACTCTAATAGTTCAAACTTCACCTGATATATCCAGTTGATCATAATTATCAAGAAATCCAACTGTTTTTCCATATAATACTGTTACTGCTAACCTTAGCATGTGACTGTAAAGCAGAGTTCCTAGTACTACCTCTCTATAGCATAATAAACACAAATCAAATTCTTAACCATTAGCCGGTCATACATGTACCTTCTTTTAATTATGAAATCTAATAAAACTTTCTTACTGAAAAGGAAAAAACTAGTATCAGGAGCCAGATATTTGTCAAATAAATTCAGGTTTGGAAGTAGATCATAGCAAAAAAAAGACTACGTATACCTGTCGTGAAGTGCGAATAGAACTCCATCATTGGAACGTGAAACATCAATCTCAATACAGTCTACCTTAGATCGAAGAGCTAGTCCATATGCAGCCATCTGAAAGCCAAAAAGAAGAAAAATTCCAAATAAGTTAAAAACATAAGCGACACTCACCCTTGTTGAAAGAAATTGGATTCCAGGAATTTTGCACTCGAATGAAGGACTTAATTTTATTTCCAAAGCACGGATCTCGCCGAATAAGATATTATACAAATATAAAATGACGTTTTTAAGACATGTGAAAACAACCAGTCCACTTGGAACCATCCCAAGGTACAAGCTTTGTGAAGTAGAGACCCAGTTCAACATTAACAATGACTAAATATCCAATCACGGAACAAGATCACAATTGGTATTCCAAAAAATCAGGTAAAGAGACTAGCAACGCTTACCGAGTTAGGGAAGGCAGTAGTTGAATCACCACCATGAGCACAAACGAGAGGAGGATCATTGAGCCAACCACACTTCCTTAATTGCAACTGCACATAAAAACAAACCAAACTCTGTATATCACAAAGCTGAACTGAAAAATAGAAGTAAGTGAATCTAAAGAAAAAGAAAAAGGGTCACTTTGTGGATACGACGAAGCCTGAAATGGAAGAAAATGGGAGGCAAGAGAGCTATGAAAACAAGTGATATTATGATTATGCCCAAGGAAAGTCTGAATCTTGGGAGCCGACGGTGGCTTCGGGGATCCCCGTGTCCAATCGGCCGCCGGAGGAGTGCCGCTGGTTGCCTTCTAGCAGCTCCAACTCGACCGGAGATCGCCATATGGGCATGCGTGGCAGGAATTTGGCAAAGTAGCAATGCAGTATTAAATAATTACATACGAGGTTTATGATCTAATGAAACACAAAAATACATTAAAAAACTGATTTTTTTAGGCATTTGTTATTTGTTTTTTTTTTTTAACTTTAGTAAAATTTTAATTTCTTATTCCATTCATTGTATTTTGGTCAATTATATTTTCACTCACAGAAAATTGTGCTTATGGTAATTTCAAAGGTTATCATGAAAAACATTATGCTAATGTTAGTAACAAAGATAAAGACATGAATAGCTCTCTTGTAGAGAATCTGGTATTATTTCGGGACCTAAGAGATCGATAGATCTTCTTTCTCTTCATTTCTTTAGGAGATAAATGCCATTTTCCACCTGAATAAAAATATCAAATGGCCATGAAAAGACTTGTTCTCTTGAGGTAGTGTTTGTTAAATGTTTTCCATGCTTTTCTTTTATGTTTGTTTCATGTCATGTAAGTTTCAAGTTGCAATAAACGTATTCAAGCTGTGATTGTTCACATTCCAATTCCTACTTATTACAAAGAGCTGAGTCCTGAGTGGTATTATTTATTGCAACTTTTTTGTTACAAAGAATGCAGTAATGCTTGATTTCTGCATATGCAATGCTCTACCACTTGACAAACTTTATGATCACTAGTTGCCAAAAATATAACTGAGATGAGAGTTTCCAATCCCTTTCAAGCATTCTGATAAAAAATGTAGAAGCACCTTAACCTTAAAAGCCCCCAATTGATCCAGGAACATCACCCCCGTCCTAAGCTGTGGCAATTTAATCAATTCTAGTTTCAGTTGCAAGTTTCAACAGAATCAAGCAGCCAGCAATGTTAAGAGTCACAAGTTTTCCCATCCAGTAAATGCAAATCGGAAGGATCTTAAGTCTTGTGCAGTTGCTGAGATCCAATTCCTCCAGACTTATATGATTGTGGATTGATGAGGGAAGTTCTTCAATTGCAGTCCCAGCAAAAGACAGATATCTAATATCACTTGGTTTTGAAGCAGCTAGAGCACGGAAAATAGTCGCAATTTTCATCCAAAGACTCATGGTATCCCAGAGGGTATCAAAATATGACCAGGTACTGCCATTGTCTACAGAACTTACAGTCCAGGTTAAGCGTTTCAAGAGATTTGAGCAGCCACAGACATTCAGAATTTGGAGTGATTTCAATTCACAGATACTGCTTGGAAGATGCTCAAGCCTTGTGCAATTTCTAAGATCCAATTTTACCAGATCAGAGGGGCACTCAAATGGAGGGAGTACTTTTATTGCAGTCTTAGCTAAATATACATACTTTGTATTTCTTGGCAGCTGAGGAAGTCTCTTGAGTTTTGTACAACCTGAGAGATTAAGGTACTCAAGCTTGGTGAGAAGTTCAATGGTTGAGAGATCAACCAAATTTTTGCAGCCTTCAAGGTTTAAACTCCTAAGTTTTGAGGCACAGGATAAATCTGGAATCTTAGTTAACTTGGAGTGATTCAGGTCAACCAATTGTAAGCTTGCAAGATGCTGCAACCAAGTTGAATGGATCAGATAATTTGTTTGCAATTGCAGGAAAACGAGATTAAAGAAATAATATATGGAATTTATTAAGACATACCTGTTTTTGTCGCCAAAGTTGTTCAACATTGCCGTATGGTAGATGAAGCTCAACAAGATTTTCAGCACAGAAGTTTAATGGCAGGAATTTCAAAGGGTACGAGTGCCAGTGTAGGTACCTCAATGCATCAGAAAGAGAGTACAGGCCTTCATCAGGAAGCTGCACAATAGGGATTTGTCCAGAAAATTGTAAATTGTGGACTTTTAACATTCTGAGGTTATTCATCCTTGTGAAAGCGTCTGCGTCTAGGTGAATTTCCCTTATATCAGACAGTTCTAGGAATAAGCCTTCAACTTTCTCTGTTCCCTACAAAGCAAAACCAAAGGGATTACGACTTCCATTATCAAATAATGCTACCTTTTTAATTGGCATTGGCGTACTAAAGTACATGACAGGAAGGTAGTGAATTTGCATCTTACTGCTTTTTTGGTCAATACATGATGTACATCGTTGCTGTCCCACAATCTGCTACGTTCGCCAATTATCTTAGATTCTTGTCTCACAATCTCACATCCCATTTCTTGAAGCAACCCATGCATACATAATTTGTTTCTTGAAATCATTATCAAAGCCTTATCAATGAGCACTCCAAATGTCCTATCTGAGAAGAAGCCACAACCATCTAATATATCTCTTACAACATCTTTGTCATCCCCAGTGAAGAAGCAAGCAATATCAAGAAATACCTCCTTCTCTATGGATTCCAAACTATCATAGCTTATTCTCAATATATTCTGAATGTTCAAGTTTGGAAGTCTCTTTAGTTTATCTAGTTCACTGTGCCACTGATCTATGCTCCTACCGTAAAGAAAAGCACCCAAAACTTTTAACGCTAGAGGAAGGCCCTCAGCATAAGATAGAAATTCATATGAGAGGTCCAGAAAATTATTGTTGGGTAGATTTCGCTTGAAGGCATAGCGACTGAATAGGTGAAGTGCTGCTTCATTATCTAGACCCTTTGGCTGATATATAGCATCCACTCCATGTGCTTCTAACAAGTGTCTGTCTCGTGTTGTTATGATTATCCTACTTCCAGCACCAAACCAATCCGTCTTTTTCGCTAAAATTTCCAATTGATACAGGTCATCTACATCATCAAGCACTAGAAGGACCTTTCTGTGACAAAGCCTTTTCTTTATCACATTGGAACCTTCATCCAAAGACCATAGACTCAGGTCTCTCTCTTGTAAAACTTTTGAAAGAAGTTCCTTCTGTAATGCAGAAGCACTGTTCTTTTTGAATTTTTCTTTAACATCTGCAAGAAAGCAATGAGCTTCAAAATGACTAGAGAACTTATCATATATGACCTTGGCAATCGTTGTCTTGCCAAGTCCACCTATTCCCCATATTCCAACCGTCTGAACAGCTTCCCATCTGAGATCTAGTAGCATTTCCATTTGCTGAACATGGGAGCTGATTCCAACTAAATCATCAGCATCACTTGATGATATATAAACCAACTTATCTGAAACATCTCTTACAATGTGCTCAATTAGGGTGGCTTCATTCCTGCAGAATTGAATTGAGAAGCATACTTTGTCATCCCAGAAAAAAAGAACTGTGATGGAAGCAAAGGTTAAATAATCAATGACGCTAGAATTTAGAAAATGGCTACAAACTGTGATTGGAATTAATAAATCTTTAGGACTTTGGAACCAACCGTAACATGTGCTCCAGATGGCTGTCAAATTTATCGATCCTATAACATGTGCTCCAGATGGCTGTCAAATTTATCGATCCTATTCCTCCTGAACCGTGATTTCTTGCCACATTTTCAAATGCTTAACAAATGACCACTTCCCTAAAACTCTATGGACATCAAACTTATTGGTTTTTTTGAAGGCTTTCGTCACATTGTCACTCAACTTCAAAGGCAACAGTTGAAGGGTCAAGAGTCCAAATGTAGACCTAAGCTTCTGATTTTCTAGACATAGCATAATGGGCGGCTAGACTAAAATAATCTAAAGTAAAATCTTCCACAGTAGAATCCTTGAGAAAACAACAAGTGATTTGGAATACCAGTCCAATACATACCTGTTTCTCGTATCCAACCCAGAAATAGAGGCCACTTCGCTGAGAGCTTTCCTCCAGCTCTCGACCCTCTGAGGCTCTGCCTCCTTGAAATTCTTTTCCATCACAGCAAAATTTCCTCTTTGCTTTCTGACATCAGATGGATCCACGTTATAAAAAACGGGTATTACTATTTGTCCCATCTTCTCCCTGCACTCCATGATCTTTACAAGTTCGTCCAGACACCAAGACGAGGAGGCATAATCTTCGGAAATAACAACAATCGAGAACATGGATTCTTCAACAGCAGTTTCAAGAACTTTTGGAATCAATGCACCTCTCCCCAGCTTCAAGTCGTCTTTGAAAGTATATATTCCTTTGACGTTCAACTCTTTACAGAGATTGCTCACGAAATTGTTGCGGGTATCTTCACCTCTGAAGTTCAAGAACACATCATATTTCCAAAAGGGCTTGGACTTGGAACTTGAGAGTTGAGGTTTTGAAGAAGAAGCTTTGTGGGTCAGCAGACTCAGCACCAAAGCCATGGTAAGAGCAAGCAAAGCTGAGATCTTGCAAACTTGTCAACTGCAGTACCTGGGATCTTCACAAATGTCTGACTAGACAGCTTTTCAAGAGGTTCCAAGTTCCAACCAAACCCAAAATGACCTAAATGGATGGTTGAGATAGAATGGGACAGATTAGGGCCAGAGTAGAGAGGACTGAGGATTTGAAGCCGTTACATTGACCCCTCAGCTAGTCTTTTACAATGAAGTATCTAATGTAAGGAATCTTTGCTGTCTTGACTCTTGGGTTCGTCGTGGCTTGGTTTGGCTGCAGTCCTCGGAGCTCAGCTCCAGTGTGTCAGTCAACTGTCTGAAATTAAGGGGTGCTCGGTTGATTGATTTAGGCAGGAGTTATAGCGTAAGGAACGAAAAGTAGGTGGTAATTTGTTGATTATTATTATAGGTTAATATTTTTATATTTTACTTTAGGAGAATTTTCTATATCTCCTATTTATTAGAGTTTAGTAACGACTCTTTTTTAAAAATTAATTAATTATAATATAATTAATTAATTAATTAATTACATTATAATTAATTAAAATATAATTAATAAAAATATAATTGATTCATTCATTAAAATATTATAATTAATTAATTACATTATAATTAACTAAAAATTAATTAATTAATTAATTACAATATAATTAATTAAAATATAATTATTTCATTAATTAAAATATTGTAATTAATTAAATATTGAATTACGATATTTTAATCTTAATATTTTTTACGAACCAACCACTATGGTAATAGTAATCATTTCTTCCTCTTAACTAACCATCATAATTATAATGATAACATCTATTCTCATTCCTCAGTATATTCATTCTCATCCCTATTACCATTTCCTTGTGTGAACCAACCGCAATAATCTTTAAAAACAACTTTAATTAAATTTAAGAGTTAATTAAAAATTTTCGTAATTAATATTGTAATTATAATATAAATTTTAAAAAGTAATAATAAAATACTTAAATTTTTAATTTTTTCAATTCTAACTTAACATTAATGTTTAAATTAACTTTACTAATATAACTTGGTACGTATTCTAGAAATTTTAATTATTAACACACATTAGCGGAAATTTTCTTACCTAAAATAAAGGGCTAAGAGTCGAAGGAGAACAAAATGAAAGCGAAAAGTTTGCTAATGTGCTATAATGTAGAGTAGTTTAAAGCGTAGGAGAATAAACTGAAAATGAAGTGTTGATGACATTAAAAGAACAAATTAAAAATGAATAGCTTATTGTTGGGATGTTATGCGAAAGTGGCTTGAGACGTTGAAATAACAAATTAAAAATGAAGGGCTTGATAATGCAAGAATGAGTTGGGACATCGGGAGAACAAATTAAAAATAATGCGAGAATGGCTTGGGACATTAGGCTAAGGAATTAACAGCGTGAAGTGATTTATGGTTTATTTGGTTGAAAATTTTATAATAGAATGAGATGGAATATAACAAAGCTCTATAGTTTAGAAAGAGGTTTTATAATGAAATAAGATAAAGTTTCATGTTACCTTTCATTCTATCATAAACATTGAAAATGAAAAATTTTCGATTCGAAAACTTAGGATGGAACGTAAATTGATAAATATATACTATCTAATATATCTTCAATAATTTTTTATAATACTAATTATTTCTTACCCTACCCTAATAACAATCAACACGACACAATACTTTTTTATATAATTAACAATAAATTGTATATAATTAATACTAAAATAATAAATTTGTATTAATAAAAATTATAAATATATATATATATATATAACTTATTCTTTAATTGTTTGTCACAGTACCGTGACATGTTTTTAGTAAGTCACAAATATATTTTTATATAAATAAAATTATAAATAAAATATTTTTAAATATAAATAAAATAGAATAGAATAATATTTAATATAATAAAATTTATTAAATAATTAATAATAATATTTTTATATAATTAACAATAAATTGTATTTAAAATTCAAGTTATATTACAAATTTGACCTTTGTGATTCTTTTATAATTAATCCTAAATTTAATCTGATCTACAAAATTAATTGAATTGGGGACTGAACCTGATTTGTGAAAAATGAGCCGAGTTGGACTTAAATTCGATTAAACATGACAATAGGTTGGATTGAGCCCTGTTCATCCTTGGCCTGCCCTAATCAGGCCTCGCCTTCGGTAGTCCGCGGTTTTATAACACGCGATGAACATATGTCGACACATGTTTGTACATGTCGGCATTAAAAAAAAAAATTCTGGCTTAGACATAACTCAGATACTTCTTAAGATGGCTCGGATACGGCTGGATACACGTCTTAAGATGACTCGGATACTCCAGCTCGGACATACCATTGGATTTTTCATTTTTATCTGAAATAATACCATTGAGCCAAGACTTTTCACCTTCCATATGCTCTTCGTACAACTCTTTTGAGATCTGAAATAATACCATTGCTCCTTTTAGGAGTGCCATCCATTTTCTAATGCATAGAACTCAAACTAAAATTATAGTTTTAGACTTTTAATTCGTCAATAGACAACAAGTGTCTTCTATTTCTTGCAAGACAATAACTTTGTACGATTATAAATGATCATATATAAAACATATATTATATAAGGTGTCATCATACTTACAGAAAAGGATTGATGTAGTATGAGATATGAGCAGTTTATCAAAAATTATGGTAGACGTGGCTTAATGTATGAACTATTAAGATGTTGGAAGTCTTGAAACACATTAATCAATATATATCATGTTATGAATTCTAAATTTTTTTTAATTCTAAATTTTATAATATATATATATGTTGTATCCGTGTTCACCAAATTTTAAAAGTTGGTATATTTCTATCTTTGTGCCCGTATCGTGTCACGTGTCCATAGGTTCAACCAATCCAAAATGTTTAATCATTTTCTCAACAACATCGTCGTACTTTATGTGCATTACACTGACCGCTCAACTAGTCTTTTAAAATGAAGTATCTAAGGTAAGGAATCTTCGCTGTCCTGGGTTCGTCTTGGGTTGGTTTGGCTGGTGTCCTCACTCCTCACTCTCGGGACTCAACTCCAGTTCCAGTAAGTGCAAGTCAACTGTCTGAACTTAAAACAATCTTTACAAACAACTTCAATTAAATTTAATCTGATTTACAAAATTAATTGAATTGGGGGATTGAGCCTGATTTGTGTAAAATGGGCCGAGTTGGACTTAAATCCGATAACTCGAGCCTGTTTGTACAAAATATCATTTAATGCTTAAAAGTTAAAGAAATAAAAAAACCGAGCTTTGAGTTGCTTAATTCGCAATCCCCATCTCTTTCATGTTTTGAATCAGACGGAGTTCGAGTAATCGGATATGTCGTCGACGTTGTTGGAGGTTACACGAGCCGCCCACGAGGAGGTTGAGCGGTTCGAACGCCTCATCGTCAAGGATTTACAAAATGAGCCGGCAACCTCCAAAGACCGCCTCTATCAGAGCCACCGTGTTCGCAATATGATTGACACTATCATCTCCACCACTGAAAAGCTTGTAAAATTCTTTCTATTTTAATTCTCTAGAAGCTTCTCTGATTGAAGTAGCTTTAGAGTGATTACAAAGAACTTTTTTTTCTGGCTTGGAGTATAGGTGGAGATTTATGAAGATAAGGATAGTGCGAGGAAGGATGAGATTGCTGCTCTTGGAGGTCAAACTGCTACTGGAACCAACGTGTTTAGTGCATTTTATGACAGATTGAAAGAGGTTAGCGCCTTTTTCTCTTAAAAATTTTGACGACGCAAGACGCAGTTTTATTATTAGGGTTTATTTATACTTGCGGACTTGTCTAGACACATTGTTTCTATTTTTAGGCAATTGTGTACTTTTTGAATTTATGAAACATGCTTATGGTTTCAATTTGATATGTGATAGATTCGAGAGTATCATAGAAGACATCCTGTTGCGCGCGTTGTTGATACCAATGAGCAGGACGAGTCATTGCTTAAGGAGGAGCCAATTGTGGAGTTTACTGGGGAGGTATCTCAAGCATTACACTTACTCATGGGTGGCACCGCGTTTACTCAAAATTAAGAATTTTGTTTTTATTTCTGTCATCATATCAACTTGAAAGCATCTGAATAATTGTTCAGGAAGCATTTGGGAAGTATCTAGACATGCATGAATTGTACAACCAGTATGTCAATTTGATTTTAGACAAGAAAGCTGGAGAGCCTGCTATGGAATATTCTACTTACCTTGATGTCTTTTCACAACCTGAAAACATTCCTCGTAAGCTTAAATACTCCAGGTAATGTTTCCCTTTGTTGACCCCCTTTTGTGATGATATTTGTTGGTGAATGTTAGTTCAACTGCAAATTCTTTTCATGCAAGTTATTCATGCATGCTTTCTTCTATGTATTTGCTTTCAATCTCTCTGCAGCCGATACAGGGAGTATTTAGAGAATCTACTAGAGTATTTGGTCTACTTTTTCCAGCGGACAGAACCCTTGCAAGATCTTGATAGATTGTTCACAAAGGTTTGTCTGATGCCATTTATTTGAGTTCTTTTGAAGTTCTTGGACTTGTTTTCGTTGCAAGTTATATAGCATTATTTGGGGTAAAGCAGTTACCTTCGTCCATTTAGTTGTGATGCACTGATGCAATTGGAATTATTCAATTTGATTCTGGTTTCATGAAACATAATCAAATTCTTATTTGCTAGTAGATTAGAATTACGAATTATCCAACATGTTAAAGGCTCTTTCAGAGCTTCTTCATTACATAAATGATCTGAACCAGGCTATAGCTGGTGAGGCTTGATTAATAAACAGACTAAGCTTGAATGACAAAAGGCTTGGTTCATTTGATGAGTGAGCTAAATTATGGATAGGAAGTCTGCATTTCACATGCTTACACGTAGTCACATGGTCTCATAGTTACAGGTGCAAACGTGTTGGAATGATTTGACTATTTAAGTGTTAAGGCTCAGCTTGGTAACTATGTAGTGTTCCATTATATGTATGTGACCCTGTTATTTGAAGACTACAAAGCACTTCTCTAATTTTTTTATTTTAAAGAGATATCTGTGCTAAAAATGGATTTGATAGCGATGGTAGTCCTTGAGACAAAATGGCTTGCCAGTCTTGGATTGTACGACTTTCCTTGTTTGACTATGTAATATATGGCAGATTATAAGTGAATTTGAAGATCAATGGGCAAATAACATGATACAAGGATGGGAGAGAAACGACTTAGAAAATGGGCATGAACCTGCTGAGCATACTGTAATTGATCTTGATTATTACAACACAGTTGAAGAGCTGATGGAAGTGGGTCCTGAAAAATTAAAGGAGGTAAGAATGACTTGCTTTTCTGCTCTTGCTTTGTATCTGTGATCACTTTTCTTAGTTAATTGTATATGACTATAAAAAGTCTAGTTATGTGAATTGGATTAGCATCAAGTTGCTTTTGGTGGTGCTGACTGATTTGTTATTGATCTGCCAAGAGATGCAGCTTCCACTTCTAGACCCAAATAACCTAACCGTCGGGAAACTACAAAAAAGACCTAGCGGTATTTTCTTTTTATTAGGATGTTTTAGCGATCTTGAACCGCAATGGTCTTAACATTTGATCAAACTTCAGGCTACATACATTTTACACTAGTTTGAATTTTGATGTCTCATAATGTGGCCTTAGTTTCATAGATAATTCTATCTTGAGGGTTTTGCTTCAAATTTAGTGATTTTCAAGTGTATTGATTGTTTGAGAATACATATTTTCCTCTGTTGCCAAATAATGTTTATCTTGTCTGTAAAAGGCCCTGAACTTTCATCTTGATATTAAGGAATTCTTCTGTTATTCACCTAGTTCTTTCTTGGCACAGGCATTGGCTGCACTGGGGTTGAAGACTGGTGGCACTGTTCAACAGCGCGCTGAGAGGCTTTTTCTCACAAAGGTTTGGATAATCCTCATCTTTACGAGTTTGGAAGTACAGGTTTTATGGTAAAATGTGAAAGGCTAGTAAATATCTCAATTATACTTTTGTTTCAAATTATTGTAGTTTAACCACAAATCTTCTGGTTGGAGAGGAACTATACTTTACTTTTAATTCCTCTCTATAAAATTGAAAGGATATTATTTTTTTAGCCCAAAGATTTGATGTAAGTTTCATGAATAGACTCTGCGCTTAGATTTTCACTTTTGGGCCCAATTATTAATTGAAGAAATTGAATCTTTCCTGGTGCTGAGTTATTTGATTGGAATCAGCCCAAGTCTCTGTTTTGTTTAAAGAACTGTTTAACATTGATTACTTTTTTGACTAGGAATTGGTTTTTCATAAGAGGTAATTGATTTGACACTTTTTCTTCTTTTCTGCAGCATACACCTCTTGAAAAGCTTGACAAGAAACACTTTGCAAAGGGCTCAAAGGGTTCAGAAATTAATGGAAGTTCAGCATCAGTAAAAGAACTTGAAATGGAAAAAGAAATTGCCCTCATGGAAGCCAAAATTCGAAAATTATGTGAGCTACTGAATGAGGTCAGCTTGAATATCTCAATCTCTTGGGTGTTCTTTTTTTTTTCCCTCTCTTTAATTTTTAATTCTTGGTGGTGGGATCTTTTCTGTTAGCTTCTTCTTAAATTGAGCTTTCATTTTTTACCCCTTTACCTTGATGGCTAGCCATCTGACTCTATGTCTCTTCGGGCAGACAATTGAGCGAACAAGAGAAAATGTAGTGAAGAAACAGGCTCTGACATATGATGAAATGGAAGCTGAACGTGAGGAAGTAAGCAACCTAGTCGACTGATATTTTTAGTTTTCTTGTGTGCATTCTAGGCGACCTTTATCATGGCATTTTAAACCTTTTTTTTTTTCTCATTTTCAGTCAGACATCATAAATACTATTGACATTTTTTGTGATTTGTGGCTGAACATACAAATCGGTGAAAGTTTCTTGGGCTCAATCCAGGGAGTCCATGAGGGTTTATGTGGAAAGGAATGTGTGGCTTGTGGCGAGTATGCTTTTCATTGCTTTGGTCCATTTAGGAGAGGGCTCAATTAGGAGCAGGTGTCATTTCTTAAGTAATGGTCTGTCATTTCTTAAGTAATGGTCTTTGGGCATGCCTAGTTGGCTACATGTTTTAGCACTGTAAATAGCTGTGTGTGATTATCACAGTGTGTGAAAAGTTGAGTAGAGTCACAATCCTTTCTTTCTATATTTTGAAATCAGAATCGGTAGTGCTCAAGATGTTATACTTTCCCCAAGCTGGGCAGTCTACCTGTTATGTTCTTAAAAGTGCATCAGATATTGCTTATTGATTTTTTTTCTTGCATCAATGTTTGGACACTTTATCATGAAATTTCGAGCCATCCTTGTGTTTGACTCATTATCTCTTGTTGTGCCATATGTTCTTGATGTTTAGGAAGCTAGACCTTTTTTTTCCCCCTCTAATATTGATCCATACTACTTAAAATATCTAACAGGAAGAGACACAAGCCGACACCGAAAGTGATGATGAGGAGCAGCAGATATACAATCCCCTCAAGCTGCCGATGGGTTGGGATGGGAAACCCATACCTTATTGGCTATACAAGCTTCACGGTCTTGGTCAGGTACTTTACTTTCTTGATTTCTGAAGGTTTGTCAAAGTAAAATAAATTCTGTTGCTGGCCGAGATTGCTATATCCACTTGAGTAACTATTGTAGTAAATCTTACTGTTTTGTTTCTTCTCATGAAGATGTACTATACCAGCTATATTGTTCTTGTCTCTGTAAATCATTATACAGTTATATAATGGTATTTTCTGCAGCTGTTTTCATGTGAATAGCATTTAAATTTTGACTTTTTTTTTCTGTTGTGGTGGATAGCATGAATCAAGTCACAGGTTGCACATGAACGAGCTTACATTTGTATCAAAATTTATTGCTAACATAACTACTGTTTCTGCACTACAGGAATTTAAATGCGAGATTTGCGGGAACTACAGTTACTGGGGGCGTAGGGCTTATGAGAGGCATTTTAAGGAATGGCGGCATCAACATGGGATGCGTTGCCTTGGCATTCCCAATACTAAGAACTTCAATGAGATCACCTCTATTGAGGTATGAATCTTTCTCCACTGTGATTTGTTGTACGAAAATGTTCACCAAGCTATATTTTACTGGCAATTCGTAGTGCTATTTTCTTGCTATAGGTAGTAGTAAAGAACGAAATGCTCTTGTGGAACAGTGAATGACTAGACATTATGTTCTAATCACTGTAAACAAGCTGCTCATATTTTCTTAAACTTGGTGTTA
The DNA here is from genome assembly GCA_025594535.1 of Erythroxylum domingense. Taxonomy (NCBI): domain Eukaryota; kingdom Viridiplantae; phylum Streptophyta; class Magnoliopsida; order Malpighiales; family Erythroxylaceae; genus Erythroxylum; species Erythroxylum domingense. The sequence continues at coordinate 4,627,041 of JANQBM010000003.1, forward strand.
TTCAGGAAGCAAAAGATCTATGGAAAAAGATACAGGAACGGCAAGGAGTAAATAAATGGCGTCCGGATCTTGAAGAAGAATACGAGGATAGAGAAGGGAACATCTACAACAAGAAGACATACACTGATCTGCAGCGCCAGGGATTGATTTAGTCTGTAAAACTCGGTGCTAATGTACTTTCAGGATTCAGTTGTTATTACAAACATTGTGCGAGTAGTGCCCTTTTGTAGCTACAAAATTTTGCTCATGGAAAGAAACAGGACATAAATAACCCTTGTTTTACTCTTTTGCCCCTTTCAGAATCGGAATATGTTTGTATGAATTGAAGCCTGCGCTTAAGCTAAGATTGATTAGATAATTCAATTAAATCAAGACAAATGGTCTTAAGAGTTAGGTTTTAGGGATAATTATTTTATATTATAGTTTGAAAATATTATTTCTTTATTTGTATTTTTGAGCTTCTTCGTTCCTTTTTTATTTTGGCTCTCCTCTGAATTTGTTGCAAGCAGCTTCAATTTGAGGTTTATAATTTTCATTTAATTTTGGAATTAATCTTCTTAACTATACAACAAGTTCATTTCTTGTTCTTTGTCTTGGATTGAAACTAGAAAGTAAGTCTAGTAAATAGGAAACTTGCGTTAAATTCACTCCAACTGAGGTCTTTTTTGTATTTTCCTTTATTTTTGCTATTTGTGGTAATCAATATTAATTAAAATCACTATATTAAAAAGAGGTTTCATCTCTACCTTTTTGTATGATTACTTATGTCTTCTTTTTTATTGTTGCTTGCTATTTCCTAGGATTGACAATACTATAACTTATTTTAGTTTTTGTTTATACTATTACATTTTTCTTTTTTTCTTATCCCTTTTATCTAACTTTTTTTAAGTTTCAGTCGTGTTTATTTCTCGAGTAGTCTTAACATCATTTAAGGTCTTGTTGCACTTGTTTTGTATAATTTGTGCTAGATGTTAAGGTAAGTGCGGGTGCTTTGACTTCTTATGATAGTGCTAGGGTTAATCTTTAAGTGAGTTTTGGGGTTAAGAGGAGAGAAGATATTGACATATTTAGGTTCTTAGAATATCATGACCCTTATAGGAAAGTCATTGAAATTAATGGAGAATTTGGATATAGATAAGGTTCACATAGTATAAATCCAAAAGATAAAGTGGACAGAGGCTAAAGCGAAAGAGATAAATGAGTTCAAACTTTGATATTCAAGTTGTTCGAGGCAATAAAATGATGTACATATCTTAATTATCAAAGAACTCATATGCTATATTGTGGGGTAAAGAAGACTAATGATAAGATTTTATCCTTAAAAATTAAGGTGAAAGATGTTATTTTCAATGTGGTATGTGTTTATGCACCTTAAGTAGGGTTGGAAGAACAACTTAAGTATCAATTATGGGAAGAGCTAAATGAGGTGATTCAATAGATTTCCCCCTAACAAAAAAGTTATCATAGGAGGAGATTTTAACTGTCATATAAGGGCAACCTTAAATGAGCTTGCTTGTATTCATAGGGGTTTCAAGTATAGAGATAGGAATGACAGTGGATTTGCTTTGCTAAACTTTTCAATAGCTTTTGATTTGGTGGTACCCAACTCATTCTTCAAAAAAATAGGAGCACGAGGTAACATTTAGTAGCAAAATCATAAAGACTCAAATCGATTGCTTCCTTATAAGGCAAAATGATTGATCCAGATGTAAAGATTACAAAGTGGCATCTAAGGTATGCATGTCAAATTAACATAAATTATTAGTCATAGATCTTATAATTAAGGGTTGGAGAAAGAAGAGAAGTTCTTGTTAGATGGTAAAATCTAAAAAGGGATATTGTGGAACAACTTAAGGATAAAGTAATGTTCGAAGAAGAATAAAAACTAGAAGGAAATGTCGACTAGATGTGGGAGGAATAGTAGCTCTTATAAGGAATGCAATTAAGGAGATCTTGGGAGTTTCTAAAGAGCTTAGAGGTATAATAAGATGTCTTTGCGGTGGAATGAAGACATACAAGAGAAAGTGAAGATCAAGAAGGTTGCCTATAAAGCTCTATTGGGTAGCAACACAGTTGAAAAGAAGGTAGCTAACATAGAGAGTTACAAGCTGGTAAAGAAAGCGGCGAAGAAGATAGCCTCAGAAGCCAAAAGTAGAGCTTACGAGAACTTATATCAATGATTGAATGATAATGATAGAAAAAAGGATATATTTAAGCTAACGAAAGCTACAAAATATAAAGTGAGAGACTTAGATCAAGTTTGTTGTATAAAGGATAAAATAGAATGAGTGTTCTTGGATGAAAATGACATCAAGAGAAGATGACAAAGATACTTTTATAGTCATTTTAATGAAGCCAAAGATTATATCTTTTCCTTAGGTGATCTGAACACTTTTGAGAATTATCATAACTTCACTTGTTACCGGCAGATCGCAAGAGAAGAAATTAAAGGAGTTTTGAAGAAGATGAAGAGTGGAGGGGTAGTAGGACCTAATGAGCTACCTATAGAAGTGTGGAAGAACTTAGGAGAGAAGGATCTTACTTGGTTAACCAAGCTTTCTAATGTGATTTTTAAGTCTGAAAAAATATCAAATAAGTGGAGACTTAATATACTAATCCCTCTCTACATAAACAAAGGGGACATCTAAAGTTATGATAATTATAGAGGCATTAAACTACTCAATCACACTATGAAGTTATGAGAGAGAGTAATTGAGAAAAGATTGAGAAATTTGCACTATCTCGAAGAGTGAATTTGGTTTCATATCATGAAGGTCCACGACAAAAGCTTTACACCTCTTTAGACGATTAATAGAATGTTATAGGGATGGACAAAGGGACATGCATATGGTTGTCATTGACTTGTAGAAGACTTATGACTAGGTACCTAAAAAAGTCATGTGGAAGTGTTTAAAAGCTAAAAGAATTTCTATGACTTATATAAGGGTTATTAGGGATATGTATGAAGGTGTTAAAACTAGAGTAAAAATGATAGGAGGAGATATAGATCATTTTTTATCGCTATCGGACTACATTAAGGACTCTCATTAAGCCCTTTCTTGCTTGCAATACTTGTAGATGAACTCACTAAGAATATCTAAGGGATGTGTCTTGGTGTATATTATTTGTTAATGACATTATTTTAGTAGATAAAACAAAAGAGGTTATTAATGTCAAGTTAGAACTTTGGAAAGATACACTTGAGTTGAATGACTTTAAGTTGAGCAAGATTAAGACTGGGTACCTAAAGTATAACTTTTCATATCACAAGGTTGCATTTGATATGGAGATGAAGATTAGTTTAGAAGTTATACCATAAAAAAATTGTTTTAACTATTTTGGATCCATCATACAAAACAATAGCAAGATAAATGATGATATAGTTTTCACTATATCAAATCAAGGTGACTTAAATGTAAGGGCGTATCAGCAGTTTTGTGTGATAAGAAGATATCAGTCAAGTTAAAAGATAAATTCTATTATGTAACAATTAGGCCGACCATACTCTACGGGGTTGAGTGTTAGTCCATCAGGCATGTGCATATTCATAAGTTAATGGTGAGATCTTCTGTTGGATGTGCAACTTTACAAGAAGAGATAATATTGGGTCCCGATTTTCTTAGGATTTATTTTATTAAATTATCAAGCATGAAAATAAATTAGAATTTATGAATTAGAAAATTTTTGGAGTTTAATATGGTATATTATGAATTTTATATCATCACATGAATTAAAAAGAAAAAATTAAAATTAAGTGGAGGAGTTAGTAGGAATTTCCTTTAATAAGGAAGGGTAAAATTGGAAAATCAAAAATTTTGTCTTAAGTTAATAAGACAAAGAAAAGAAAGAGTTGTGGGAGTTAAGAAAACAAAAGAAGAAGAGAGAGTGTCGTAGAAGAGACTAGAAGGAGAGGAGAAGAAAGAAAGAGAAGAAAAAGGAAAGAAAGAAAAAGGAGAAAGAAGAAGAAGGAAAAGTTTAGGTGAGTCATTAGGTATTCGTTGCCTATTCTTTTTGTTTTGATGGATGAAGGAAGTAGAGAAAATAGGTTTTATCTGATGAAAAATGAAGAGAGAGAAAGAAGAGGAATACGAAAACTATGTTCTTGGATTTCTTTTATGAACTTAAGTAAATCTTAGTTCTTCTAGCTAGATAAATCAAGAATAGATCAAGCTTAAGCTCATTCATGGATAGTTAGGTTTAAGGAAAGCTTCTTTCGTGTGTGTTGATTAAATGAAAATATATGTTTTTGAAGAGAATTAAGCTAGTCGAAGTTAAGAGCAAGGAAAAGAACAAACTTGATCTTGGAAGTATCAAATAAAATAGGTGGGTAGTATGTTTATAGTTATTTTGTGGATGAGCTAAATTATTTGCTTGTATGTGTATATTTAATGCTTACTTTTACTCATTGTGAATGTGGAGAGAATGTTGTGGAAAATTATTATGTTTACTTGTTAAGAATTCTGATGCTTTTTTGTTAATAAAAAAACAGAAAATTTAAGAAGTATGAAAAATATGGTTATGATATGAGCTATATTTATGCGTCCAAAATCTGCTTATGTGGACAAAAGAGATACCATTTCATTCATCACGTGCACGTTGACCTATAGCCTTCTCCCGGCTGCCCGCTTGTGGCATATGAGCTCTGAAAAATGGATTCATTTCGTTTATGGTGTTAACTATGGTTTCGTCATTTTGTTCTATGGGACTCTCTCAAGCTATTATATGTGTGCATTTTGTTGCATGCCATGTTTTGATGATGGATAACTTTAATTGATTACATTTGTGTCAGAATATGTTTAATTATGAGTTTGAACTGTGGATAATGTACATATAAATGTGATGTATCAATATATGTATATGTTTGTTGGTGTATCTGTGGTTCATTGCTAATGACTATAACCGTATTACTCACTGAGCTTCCTAGCTCACTTGCTGGAACCCCTCCCACAGGGCGGGTCCACCGGGCCAGACATCCTGCCGGACATCCGGACCCGGGGCTCGCGGGGGAGGGATTCCCCACCAGGGCATACTTAAACGAACAGGATCGCTTAAATTTACCTCCGA